>SKCR01030420.1:0-31631 GCA_019454045.1 Zanthoxylum bungeanum | reverse complement strand
CATTAGTTGGAAAAGCACCAAACAGGGTTCGACTGCTAATTCCACCACCACCACCAGAGGCAGAATACATTGCTGCTTCAGAAGCTGCAAAGGAAGCTGTCTGGATCAAAAAGTTTGTTGCAGAGCTTGGAGTAGTCCCATCTATAGTAGATCATATTCCATTATTCTGTGACAATAATGGTGCGATAGCTCAAGCCAATGAACCTCGCGCTCATCATACATCTAAGCATGTGGAACGAAAGTATCACATAATTAGAGAAATTTTGGCTAGAGGTGATATTGTAGTTTGTAAAGTACGAACTGAAGAAAATGTAGCGGACCCACTAACTAAAGCCTTAACTCCCAAGGTGTTTTGAGAAACACGTGGAGTCAATGGGTATTAGATACCATCGTGAATGGCACTAGATCAAATGGGAGTGTTGGAAATGGTGATCAAGCACCATTCACTTTTTGTATGAATATTTGATATTTATGCAATATAATATTTATTTTATCATGGTTTTTTATTTATTAATATGGTAAAACTCTTACTTTATTTATATAATGTAAATCTAATTGTTAGATTACTCTAAGAGTTAGAGATTTCGAGTTACACTCGGAACCTATATGAATTTAGTAAAGACCCGAGAGTTACTACATATGGTGATATAGTTGCAAGAGTTTGCAAATGGTGTTGAGAAATCACGCATTCTATCGAATATAAATTATTCCTAGTCTAGATATATTGACATGGGTCGGTCATTATATCGGTAAGACTAGTGCATTGTCTATATATGTAATGGACATATGGTTTGTCTCAACAGACTGTGAGCTTAGCGGAAGTTCGTATAGAAATTCAGATATTCATTAGTTGAATGAATGTTGAATTAACTCATAAAAGATGACTAATAGATATTCCATAAAACTGTCAATAGTTATCTTTTCGAGTTGAGTAGTTATTGTGGTCCTTTGACTTGAGACACCACGGTGGTCTTGTGAGTGATCCTTTGTGCCTGCCTATACCATGCATGTCAGAGACCTTTCATGGTCTGGCCTCTGGATGACTGTTAGGTATAGACTGATGCTCACGAAGATCAGTGTGCGTTAATATGAGCATTCGTCAGTCCATATGGTTGGATTTTGTTTCCAGAAATTTTTAGAATATATTCCGGAAATCTTTTGGCCGAAAGTTCGTTGAAGAAATTGTTTCTTTGACATTATAAATAATATTCAAAAAGAGTTTTGCTATATTATTTATTAATGGAATATAAGGATGAAAAATTTCATATATTGGGTAGATAAGGTTTTGACCGTATAACTATAACCTTACTCAATTGGAAACAGAAATGACGAAAGGATTATACATTAGCGTTTTAACCTCGACTTGTATGGTTCGACGTGTCGTGTTGTTTAGTCATGATTTGTAGGTGTACAGGCCTTCATGAAATATGTATACCTGTATAATGAGATATATATGTATAATATAAATACACCAACGTGAGCCTATAGATTTCCATTATATTGAGTTTACTCGTTGAGCACTAGGGCGACCTTTCGTCAAATATTGACAAAGTATTTTTTTGGGTTTTTAGGATTAAATTGTTTAATCCGATAATTCATGAGATGATTGAATTAATTAATTTTATATCAAGAGTTGATATAATTTTTTATTGTATAATAAATGTAAATTTGATTTACATTAAATTAGTAATTATTTTGTGAAATTAATTTAATTGTTAAATTAATATATAAAATTAGTTACTTGGTTTATACAAATAAATGTTTTAATTAATTAAAGTAACTTTAGTTAATGTAATTGAATGTTTTTAGTTAAAGTAACTAAAATGTTTTAATTGCAATTTAGTTACCTTGGTTGGTGAGAATAATTTAACTATGGTTGAGTTGTTTTTTGAAACAAGTGTGTAGATAAAAGATCCTTAAACCATGGTTATATTATATGGCTTGGGTTTAGTTTTTCTTTTATTTTATTATTAAAATCAAAGGAATAAAAAGAAAATAAAATGCGTTTCTCTTTTCACTCCATTACTGCAGTTGACCAACAAAAAGTAATATAAAAGAAAATGATAACAACAAAGTCTAAGGGCTTTTTCTTTTTCTTCTCTCTCTCTGCCGAAAAGAAAGCAATTTTCATTTTCCTTGCTTTTGCTCTCTGCTTGCCGAAAGAACAAGAGAAAAGAATTAATTTTGTTTTCAAAATCAAGCCTATATCTCACCAAAGGTCACCCAAAATATTATCATGAGCATAGAATTAATCCTTAAGAGTTAGAGATTGATTATTGTTCTTGAAGTTTTCTTTTCCTTGGGTTTTAAGAGTTAAAATTTGGGTAAAAATTGGTTGCTACTCTTGAGTGATCAAACCACCTTTTGATCACCAAGATTTGTTCTTGGAGGAGCTCAATTTGGTGGAGATAGAAGGAAGCTCAATTTGGTGGAGGAAGAAGAGATTTGAAAGGACTCAAAGCTTGGAAGAATTGGAAAAACTTGGATGCAACCCTTCTCAAATTGGAAAGGCTTGAAAGAAATTGTTGGTAAAATTTAATTTGTAAATTTATTGTTCAATTTCTGATGATTATAGTTGAGAAAAATTGTTGTGGATTTGTTGGATTAATAGGAAGCATGTTAGTGAGGAATTAGAAGCATTTGAGTGTTGAAAATTAGTATATAATTGATATGTTAATTTTGAATGCTTGGATTAATTTTTTCAAGAGTTGGAAAATTATATTGTATGCTGAATTAATTTTTCAAATGTTGGAAAATTAATTTTAGTATGTTTGGATTATTTTCAAGTGTTGGAAATAATTAGGATGCTTAGTTTTAATTTGTCAATAGTTGATAAATTGATTAAAGTGTGTTGAAATTTTTAAATGGACTTATGGTAATTTTTAATACACTGAAAATGTTTTAATGCATTGGAAATTTTAAGTTTGTAATTAAAAATTTTTAAACCCACTATTTTTAAGGACTGCCGAAAATTATAAAATATATATATATATTTTATTCGCTCGCGATTTGATCTCGGGCGGGTTTTTCGCTGCACTCGGGTTTGTCCGTTCCTCACACAACAGATGCCACATCCGTAAAGGTCACGAATATTCTTATCCACATCTAGCCTGCTAGACATGGGCGCACTTGCTTCACTATGAACTATGGCTCAGATCGGTGGCACTGTCACTTTTACCAAGTAAATAGTTTTAGGCACTTTGCCCAATAAACTAGATCCGTAGACTTTATTTGAATAGAATCAAATTAGTCCTAGTAACCCCACTCTTCAAAAGTGTGGATATACGAGTCTTGTTTAATTGTGTCCCTGACAACAATGCCACATACAAGTTTCAACCTGATCAAATCAGTTTGAGCTATTTGTTGTCATGTTATACTTTGAGATTTATTTATATTCTAAATATAAATATTATTATTCACATCTAATGTGTGGTTATCTCAATATCATCTTTATATAATAAAACACTTTAGTGTTCTAGAATATAAAGGTACACCCGCAACGGGTTATACACTGATATGAGAGATAATGTTTCTAGTCAAACTAGTTACATTATAACAGTTTCCTAATTTACGTACATACCGAAAGGGTAGTTCCTAAACTTAGGTATCTACGGTTAAAACAACGACTTTCGTCCCGTTTTCAATTCGCAGATATAATCTCAATTGAGATCAGTATCCTGCTCATAGCAGATTCTGAACATCAGTACATATTTTATGTATCACACTAAGTATCTAAAATCCAATTTTAATACTAGTTGTGAACATATTTATGACAATCATATTTGAAGTCAGAGCCTTGCTCGTCTTCAATTCCTTCTTGGGATATGTCTTTTTATCTTCCTAGAAGATTATAATGATTTTGCCTTTGCCATTTTCACATTCCAAAAGCCTTTGGGCAAGCCTTGGCCTTTTGGAATATCGAAGTAAATGCGCCTTGCACTACTTGCATTATTGCAAACTTTGGCTTTGTCTCCTTGAGTATAGCCATTAACTCTCCAAGAGTTTACTATTGCAATAAAAGTACTTCTAACATCTAATCTATGAAGATCCTTTAATTTCTTTATCAAATTTTTAAGGATCTAATCCTTAGTTCTGATTCAGAAATTAAGGAGTCTATGACAAGTATAATGGATTAAGCACTAAAGTTATCATTACATGAATATTCCAAATATTATGTTCCACTTATTTGCTTAATTCCAGGCTTAGGCCTAATATATTATTTTATCAAATAAAATAACGTATTAGTTTCCAGGACCATCCTGAAATTAATTCCCAATTTGAAAATTAAAGTCGTTTAAATACATTTTCACCCAGGATTATTTTTTAAACACTAATCTTTCAATTATATCTTGATTCTAATAGTCCAACTATTTAATCAACGATTTGTGGTACTATATATTATAATGATTATTATAGTCCAACTATACAATCAAATATAATTTAAATTAATTAACCTCAATTATATTGATTACTATAGTCCAACTTTAAAATCAACTATAAATTGAAATTATTAATTCAAATATATTGATTACTATAATCCAATTATATAATCAACTATAATACAGTCCAACTGTTTATTAAACAACAATTAAATATTAGTCCAACTAACATTTAATCTAACGACGAAATCATTTGTTTGAATGAGCGCGTATGGCAAGTAATTAAACGAATATTGCAAATTCAATTCTTGCCTCCCACTATTTTTCGGCGAGCCTCCAACCCTCTGTCGAGTACTCGGGAAACCGTGTTTCCTAGTGGGCTAGGATCCCGTTAAATATCACACAGTCTTGACTTTAGCCAACAAATTGTATGATAATTAACTAGGTAGATCTCTAAGATCAATTGGTGAGGGTTTTTTGCGTGCAAATTGGCAACCAATTTATTATCTTTGTTAAGGTCTCATCATCATACACCTTGAACATGCATTCTAAACAACATAATAAAGCGCATATGATAAAATAATAATGATATGCGAATGGATACTGTACATGATCCTAGATCAAATCTCTCTTTCTCTCTCCCGCTAGCACAACTATTTCTTCTACTACCCCGTTACACTACACTTCTAAAGAAACCTCATTTACATTGAGGGGAATAGGTGAGAAGAGAATACAAAGAGTAGGGAGGTGATAAGGCTGGACACGGAGGTCCCCCAATTAATAAATCAAATTATTACAATTCTAAATTGCCCCACCCATCTAATATCCATCCGATATACATTATTTATGCATCGCAACCATGTATTCACACAAGCATGTTAATCAATCATCTAATCCAATTAATTAATCTGATAATTAGTGATCATCCAATGTTCAAAGAACGATTTGATTTGCTCGAGTCAAACTCGTTTTGCGAATAAGTACTCAAAGTACGGATTCTAGAATTAAATTAAACTACAAAATAAATCCAATTCAATTGTATTTAATACTAATTCACTATTTAATTCCAAATTAAATATTACACTTTATTAATGAACCTTACGACTTAAATTCCAATTTAATCGTTACGGGTCTCAAGCCCGATTTACATCCAATGTTTATTTATTAAAGTCCAATGGGGTTTTAATTAATTTCTTTAAGGCGTGGACTTTTGGTCAACTAGGGTCAAACCGAATAACCAAAATCCAATCCGGGATTTACCCCATAAGTCCATAAATCAATTTTGGCCCATTAGGCCCAATTAAATAATTAAGGTCCATTAAGTCATAATTGGACTTTATGGATGCGGTTTTGGGCCCAATTGGATCCAACCAAATTGGCCTAAACCTAACTTGTTACAACCAAGCCCAAAAGCCCAATTAGAACCTATAAGGCCCAAATCCAATTTCAAGCCCAATTAATTAACTTATAAAATAACAAATTCCACAATTAATTAACCTAAGTGTAATCCACAATTAATTACCCAATTAACATTTCTAAAACATCAATTAGCCTAATTAATCACGCACTTTACCATCAAATAGTGTCCAACACAATTCAATCAAAATCAAACCCAATACATGCTTCAAGTGTCTCGGCAATTAGGGTTTTTACAATCCGATTCGGTTTCAATCCAATTGAATCCACAATCATCATTTTCCAAATCATTTCAACTCATCCAATGAATCAAAATAAAAAAACACCATGAATTTCAAAAAATCAATAGTTTCGGCCAAGCCATAATTTGGGGAAAATTTGTCCAATTCAAAATTCAATCCAATTAAACTTCAAATCAACTTTACCCAATTGTTTTAAGTCATCCAATGATCAAATAAACAAAAATTACCAAGACATTAGGGCTTATCCATTTTCTGCCAAGCCTAAACTTTGGGGAAAATTGATCCAATCCGATTTTCTTGAAATTGATTATGCACAACTTCAATTCAACCTCATTCAAGCATACTAAATCAAACAATATAACCAATTGATGCTCAAATCGATTTTGCCCAATTTTAAACCCTAAAAATTTCATGTTTGATATAAGCTCAAGATACCATTGTTGGTTTCTAATTAGGTCCCAATAATCATCAAACAAGCATGAAAAACGCATGAATACACAAAGAGAATGGCGGAAACAAACTCACAATGATCGGATCTTGCGACGCGATGAAGAACACTTCAATCTTCCTCCATGGTGAAGCTCGGCAGTGAGCTTACTGGGCAGTGGGCTGCTCGGTTTCACTGCTTGTTGTTCCCTAAAGATTCGGCAATGGATGTCCTCCATGGAAGCTCCAAGCTCCAAGCTTCAAAAATGAATTCCAAGCTGATGTGTTCACTGCCCTATCACCTTAGGATAACTCATGGTGTGCTAGCACTTTGATTTTGCAACAAAATCATCATCTTCATCTCACTGCTTCTCGGCAAAAACCAGAAAAGGAAGAAGAAGAAAGTAGCTCAAAGCCGTGAGAGAAGATGAGGGAAAAAGGAGAAGACCGAAAGTGGTAAGAGAGAGAGAAAAGAAAATTATTTAATATATATATATATATTTTTTATTTTCCAAAAACAAAACAAATACATAAAAGCATTTTCATTTACCAAAAGTCAAAAAAGCAAAAGCAATTAATGCTTTTCAACTTCCACATCAATCACTCAATCAATCAATCAAATTGTCACATCACTTAAAGTGACATGTGATTTGACACTTGATGTGACTAATGATTTGACAAATAATCCCGGGCTCGGGTTCGCTAATTCCAAATTAACGAATTTTCTCTCTTTTAATGATATTTTATCCCAGATAAAATATCTCCGTAATTAATCCCAGATTAATTTTCTCTCTCATCTAATTAATCCCAGATTAATTAAAGTGCGAGTCATACATCATCGGTGAATCTTGGGAAGCGACCCATGAGATCCCCGAATATGTTGGCAGTAAATACGGTCATCGGACTATCCGAACACGTAAGTACCTAGTACTACGTTTATACCGATTTACAAGACAAGGTTGGCTTCTAGCAAAACGCCATGCCTACCAAATTCTCCAGAAACATGCTTATAGGAATAAGCGATCTATATCAGGCGTAGTATACATAGTATTGTGTATGTCGATCCAGTATCGGATGGTCACGTGCTAGGCCTGGGGCTGGAATTGTGTCTGCCCCGTACAAAGCACATATCGGATGTCTGGTAACTAGTCTCTATAATCGGATATACATGACCTAGTCATAATATCCCGATAGCTCGAGCATTTAAGAGAACGAGTTCCGTATCCTATGTGACCATCATCTCCATATGACTGGAGTGATACTTCCGCCTTAACATCACACCCAACACACTACGATTCTCAATATACCCAGCATTGGCGTACACAGAACCTGTTAAAGCCCTGGACGACCGCAACCAAAGTATATTGATTGTCGCAAGTATTAGCGGTGCAAGTCTCAGGTTAAGACCAAATACACCTACCCTGATTGCAGACTCCCATAGACACATAGTCATACTACGAATGGGATTCCGCAGGGGTCTATCCAGAGCGAAGCTGTTTCCCATACCATCGGTAAAACACAACCTCCCATTACACTTGCGTGAGTATCCTATACCCAAATATATGAGAACTATGCTGTTGTGAACTCACAACGTGCACAAGTGTAATACTAGTCTTTTACGTATTTATCGATGTCCAATCTCGATAATACTCTGACTAGGGATATTAATGATTTATCCTTCGTGGACTGATACTGTCTCTTATCATTCTCCGTCCAGGAAAAAATCATAGGGACCTCCTATCATTTATATATCTTGGTGATCTAATCACAAATGATAAGAGTGCAATCTCCTTTGTCACATAGTTAATTTGTACAACAACACCGTGATCTGTACAAATAGTGACGCTATGGGTCATAATTGTCCAACACATGGAAAGCTTCGTAATCGATGTCGATGGACAAGAAGTGATCTTGACTTTGGCCAACAAATCACAATTTGGACAAGACACCGGTATGGAACAAAGCCTTCATGATTCAAACACATCCGCGAAAGACAAAGGTCTTGACTTTGGCCAACAAACCAGTGTCAGTCTTGGATCTTGAGTAAGAATCACTCAATGGAAGGAAAAACGCTTAATATGTGTTGATGGTTTTTTCGCGTAATTGGCAACCAATTAATTATCTGTGTTAAGGTCTCATCATCATACACCCTTTAACATGCATTCTAAACACATAATAAGGCGCGTAAGTAAATATAATAATGATATGGGGATGGATACTTAAACACATTGTTCCTAGAACAAATCTCTCAATTTCCTCTCTCCCGCTAGCACAAGTATTACTTCTACCCAATTACATAACACTTCTAAAGAAACCTCATTTACATTGAGGGGAATATGTGAGAAGAGAAATACACAGAGTCAAGAGGTAATAGGCTGGACACACAGGTCCAATTTAATAAATTCTAAATTTATTACAACAATTTCCTTGCCCTCACCCATCTAATATCCATCCGATATACATTATTCATACATCGCATCCATGTATTCACACAAGCATGTTATCAATAAATCTAATCCAATTAATTAATCTGAATATTAATGACCATCCAATGTTCAAACAACGATTTGATTTTGCGCGAGTCCAACTCGTTTTGCGAATAAGTACTCAAAGTACGAATTCACGAATTATATTAAACTACAACATTAAATCCAATTTAATTTGCATTTAATACTAATTCTATATTTAATTCCAAATTAAATATTACACTTTATTAATGAACCTTTAGCGACTTAGATTCTAAATCCAATCTATACGGGTCTCAAAGCCCGATTAACATCCAATGTTAATTTAATTTAAAGTCCAATGGGCTTTCAATTAATTTCTTAAGGCATGGACTTTTGGTCAATATGGGTCAAACCCAAATACCAAAGCCCATTTAAGGAATCACCATTATTTTCCAAGAAACCAATTTAGGCCCATTAGGCCCAATTAATATTAAAGGTCCATTAAGTCATAACTGGACTTTATGGATATGGTTTTGGGCCCAATTGGATCCAACCAATTAGCCTAAACCAAACTTGGCCCAACCAAGCCCATTTAAGCCCAATTACAACTTTAAAATCCTAATTCCAAATTTGGCCCAATTAATTTAATTTCAAAATTCCAAATTTCATAATTTAATTAACCAAAGTGTATGCCATAATTAATTAACCAAATTAATATTTCCAAAACACCAATTTACTCAATTAATTATGCTAATTATCATCAACTTATGTCCAACACAATTGAATCAAAAAATCACATCATTTTACTTGTTTATAGTCACGGCAATGGTAGGGATTTCTTTGTCGGGTTCGGTTTTTAATCCAATTAAATCCACAATCAACATTTCCCAAATGATTTCAACTCATCCAATGATCAAAATCAAAAAATACCATGACTTAGGGCAACTCCAAGTATTCGGCCAAGCCTAAATTTTGGGCAAAAATTGATCCAATCAACTTTTCATGAAATTGATCATATACAACTTCAATACATCATCATTCAAGCATACTCAATCAATCAATTTTATCAAATCATACTCAATTTGATTTTACCCAAATTTTACCCTAATTAAGTTTCATGCTCAAAATGGCTCAAGATACCATTGTTGGGTTTCTAATTAGTCCCAATGATCATTATCAAGCAATGAAACACATGTGAATACATCAAGAAGTACGGCGGAATCATACTTACATTGATCGGTTATGCGATGCGATGAACAAAATCCTTGTGCTCCTCCGAGAAGCTCTCGGCAATGGTGCTCCTTTGTGCTCCTCCATTTTCGGTCAACCTCCATGGATGTCCTCCAAGCTCCAAGCTTTGTGTGGTGATTCCATGCTCACAAGTTGGTTTCCCTATCACCTTGGATGACCATTTATGTGCTAGCATTGGCAAGATTTGCAACAAATCTTCCATTTCACTTATTGTTATTCACAATTTTAGTGAAGAAAATGAGAGAGGAAAAATGTTTGGCCCTTGGCCGAAACATATGGAAGAGGGAGAGAGAGTGATGTCTTGTTTTTGGTTTCAAAAACCTAATGAAAACATATACCAAAATTAGTCAAAAGCTTTTCCAAAAAGCTAAGATAATTTTGGAGGCAAAATTACAATAAATGCAATCCAACAACTCACATCACTCATGAATAGTGACTAATTGTCAATCACTCAAAGTGACAAGACATCCATCACTTGAATGATGTGCGATGTGATTTGATGCGTGATGTGACTTGTGGGCCGCACTTGAATTCGAAATGCGAGTGCGCCCACAAACACTCCCGGGCTCGGGTTCGTTAATTCCGAATTAACGAATTTTCCGTTGCGACGTAATTAAATAATTATGCCTAGCAAAATTACTATTCACGTCACTAACAAATTAATTCTAAATTAACTCGTTCGCCCAAATTAAAATCTAATTTCAATTCCGCATCGAAATCCAATTTCGTTTAATATATCGAATATATTAATTTTATCGATTAATTCCAAATTAATCGTTCTCTCTCTTTTAATTAATATTTTATCCCAGATAAAATATCTCCGTAATTAATCCCAAATTAATTTTCTCTCTTATAATTAATCCCAGATTAATAATGTGCGAGTCATACATCATCGGTGAATCTTTGGGAAGCGACCCATGAGATCCCCGGATATGTTGGCAGTAAATCCGGTCGTCAGACTATCCGAACACCTACGTACCTAGTACTACGTTTTTACCGATTTACAAGACATGGTTGGCTTCTAACAAATCACTGTGCCTACCCAATTCTCCAGAAATATTCTTACTGGAATATGTGATCTATATCAGGCGTAGTATACGTAGTATTGCGTATTTCGATCCAGTATCGGATGTCACGTGCAAGGCCTGGGGCTGGAATTTTGTCGGACCCGTACGAAGCACATATAGGATCTCTGGTAACTAGTCTTTATAATCGGTTAAACATTACCTAGTCATAATATCCCGATAGCTGCAGCATATAAGAGAATGAGTTCCGTATCCAACGTGATAATCATCTCCACTATGACTGGAGTGATACTTCCATCTCGACATCACACCCAATACACTACGATTCTCAATATACCCAGAAGAGGCGTACACAAAACCTGTTAAAGCCCTGGACGACCAAAACCAAAGTATATTGATTGTCGCAAGTATTAGCGGTGCAAGTCTCAAGTTAAGACCAAACACACCTACCCTGATTCAGACTTCCATAGACACATAGTCATACTACCAATGGAATTCCGAGGGGTCTATCCAGAGCGAAGCTGTTTCTGTACCATCGGTAAACACAACCTCCTATTACATTTGCATGAGTATCATATACCCAAATATATGAGAACTATGACGTTATGCTCCCACAACGCGCACAAGTGTAATACTAGTCTATTCCGCATTATCGATGTCCAATCTCGATAATACTACGACTAGGGATATTTAATATTTAAACCTTCGTGGATTAATACTGTCTCATTTCATCTCAATCCGGAACTAATCATATGGACCTTTCATCATTTATACATCTTGGTAATCTAATTACAAATAATAAAAGAGCAATTTCCTTTGTCACATAGTTAATTTGTACAACAACACCATGATCTGTACAAATAGTGATGTTATGGGCCATATTGTCCAACACGGTAGTGCGGTCCGTACATGGGATACAACTCCACGTACCGCTTGAGAAACACCCATGCATGTGCTTATGTCATTCTAGATGCCATTTTTGTAATATTGTTCGAACGCGTTCCCGAACGCCACACGAACGTATGCATTCTGCCTCACTCCGTTCGAACGCATTTACAAACGCTACTCGAACGCATGCATTCGGCCTTACCCCATTCGAACGTGTTTCTGAACGCTACTCGAACACATGTATTCTGTCTTATCATGTATCACATCTCATCCTGTTTGAATGCATTTCCGAATGCCACACGAAAGCGTGCATTCTGCCTCACTCCATTCGAACGTGTTTCCGAACGCTACACGAACATGCACACACTGGACATATTCCTTTATCATGTTTTATGCATACTTGCCTCTTTGGTTATTCCTTTCTGTATCATGTGCTTAATTATCTGCCATTATTGTTAACGTTTCTATTGTCATTGCCACACTTCTCTGACTAGCATGTTTTTAGAATTATGCATTTGTTTTCAATTACATTTATGTTTATGGGTGTGCAAACTTGTATGTCATTTGAATTATTTTCATGTGTTGCATGAGACCTGGTTATACTATTGCATAAATCTTTTCATTACAATTGGCATAAGTAATGGACCATTTCAAACCCAACGGTTTGAGGTCTTCCCTTGCGAGGGGTGAATGCAGCCTTAAATCATTTCCCAGTTCACACTGGGTGGCGACTCCATTTATTCTCTGGTTTAGTCCCCCACGGGCTACCCCGTACTCCTGACCAGGCCGCGAGCCCGGGCTGCATCGCTACAGTCTGGCGACTCCACTGGGGATAGAGAATCGGCCCCGAAATAATGTCTTGTAATGTTTGTGATTTTTGCTTTAGTTGACCTTGTCTCATATATTTTGCATACAACTTTTTACCTTGATGGCATCGTGTATCGTGAAGTCGTTTTCGCTTGCAGCGGCAGATCGTTATGTGGTATCATCACTCGTTAGCACGTATCTTAGGGTATAAAAAAGGGTGTGTTCACTTGAACCCTTGAGTGGGAAGACCTAGTTTTGGGCAACCTTTCGCCGATGGGAGCTTTTATCCATACCCTTGTAAGCCCACATTTGAACCATAGCTGTCTGTCATATGGAAGCCACCCCTTTATGCTTTTGGTAACCATTTGCATCTCATGCATCTCATGCATCTCATGCATACACGCATCATGTTAACCCCGTGTCTTAAAAGCCATCATATATATCCATTGGGTTAGAGAAGAAGCAAGACTTGTCAAGAAGAGTTTAGCAAACATGAATATTGGGGAAGAGGAAGCCGATAAACAAAAAAAAAATTTACAGCAAGAATAAAAAAACCATTAGGGGGTGTAGGACACAAAAATCAGTGACACATGATGTTCTAGGCTCGCGGCCTAGTCGGGAGTACGGAGTAGCCCGCGGGGGACTAAACCGGAGAATAATAGAGTCGCCACCCGGTGTGAACCGAGAAAATGATTTAAGGCCGCACTCACCCTCGCAAGGGAAGATCCCAAACCGTTGGGTCGGAATGGTCCCTTACTTAATGTCATTTGTAATGAATGGATTTGTGCAATTTTAATCAAGTCTACTTAATATACATATTGGTCAGAGCAGTCTAAATTCCTATAAAGCCTAAATCTAGGTTTGCATGCTTAAAAGTAAACTCTTGTAACGGTAAATACATAACTCATAAATATGTTAAATTAATACATGCAAAATAAACAATAATAATTGTAAATTAAATGCAAAATACTAAAAAGGCAAATAATACGAAATAAATATCGAATAACGAAATATGTGGCCGAGGAATTTGGCCGTTCTCAATGTAGGACCTCGCATACCCGGTTGGACGTATTCCACATCAACCGAGCATGACGTGTCCGGGACAACAAAATAAAATATAACAAAGGGTGCCCTCAGGTCTTACCTTTTAAGTCGCTTCTCGGGAGCACGTTTCACGGTGTCGGAAGGATTATCGTTCCACTATTTTCACTGGTCCGTCGTTTCTACTGTTTTCACTGGTTCGCTATTTTCGTTGTTTTCTCGGGTTCGCTGTTTTCATTGTTTTATCCGTTTTTACTCGCGGTTTACGCTCGCTATTTTTCTCTCCATTTCTTGCTAGTTTCTACTCGGTGGGGGCTGAAATTGTGAGTTCAATGGTTTCTTGTCTTGACGTGTGATTCTCGTGGCCAATAAAGGGTTGCTGTACACGTTGGTTGGCTGTACTTTAGTGTGTTTCAGGTGGCTTAGGGCTGTGTGGGGTTAGCTTTTGCGTTTGTGAATGAGGCAGCAATATGAACTAGTCACGTATGAGGGCCGAGCTGGTCACGTGGTGTGTGTCTTGGTGTCTCGGTGTCTTGGCTTCTAGGTGTCGAATGGCAGTGTTTGAGGGATATAGGGTTTGGTGCATGGGGTCAGTGTGTGCTTGTTGAACGTGGCTACTTGTGGTGCGTGGAGCAGGGTGTTGAGGGAAATATGCGTGGCTGTTGGGGTGATGGCAGTTAAGATGCTGGTAATGTTCTTGTGTGGCAGCGAGAGGGTGCAGGGTGTTGCTTCAGCATAAAGGGGCTGTGGGACGTGTGGCATGGGGCGTTAGGCTGCGAAGTGTGATGGCAGTGGCTGATTTAACGGCAAAATATGTGGCTGGTGAGAAGGGTTTATGGCAGTGGTTGATTGAACGGCAAAATATGTGGCTGGGTGAGAAGGGTTTATGGTAGTGGCTGATTGAATGCTTGGTGGCTGCTACGTGCATGAGAGTGCCAGTTGTTTGTTGAAGCGGTGAGGGTTGCTGCTTGTTGAAGGTTTGCTAAGCGTGAGGCAGTGAGCTGGGCGTGAGGCTTTTGTGGGTTATTTGGTCTGTGGCAACATGAATGGGCAGGCGTGAGGAGGATTTGTGTAGGGGGCGTGAGGCAATGAGCTGACTTAGAGGTGTTTTGTGTTCTATATGTGCTAGGTATGTGCTATGAAGATGGTCGGGGTTTCAAAGGAGTTAAGGGTGGTTTATATAGGCAAAAGGGGGTGGGTTCCTTGTTTAAGAAGGAGAAGGAATTGCTTTGTTGAAAAAAATGGAAAAGGGAAGGCTAAGTCATGGGTGTGGGGTTGGCAAATTAAATGGCTTGGAAACTTGTTGAGAAAGGAAAATGATTAGAGGTTTCTTTTGACTTGGAGGGGGTGACATTGATGGCTTGGAGACTTTGTTGAAAAGTGGGGAATAAGGTAAATTTGATGTCAAATGTGTGGGGTATGCATGGTAGAAGGTTATTTTGGTTGTTTAAATCGTTGATGGAGGGGTAAATGGGTGTAAAGGGCGTGGGCCTTGGTGTTGGTGGGGTTGGTTTGTGATTTGGTGGGCTTATGGGCGTGGGTTTGGTGTTTGGGCCAAGGAAATGTTGCAACGGAAATCCGACAGACAAACCCGAAGCTAAACGAGCGAATCAAATCCAACCAAACATCAATTCTCAATTATTCCCTTTCGTCGTCCGTTTCTCGCGACTTCCACGACATCAAAAGGTAGTGCCTCCGCTGGAGGCTCATCATCGGGACTTATAGGCAAAAATACAGTGCCTACAGTCGCCCCCACTTTGATGGGATCTGTACAGTGTTGTGACAATGACAGTCCTATCAAAGTTCGTCTAATGCATTTTTACTTACCTGGCTCGCCAGTTGCCACCTGACTTGTCTGCTGCATCAAGCTGAGTTAATGATGGAGTGGACCTCGATCCTAAGACACATCCCAATAACTGCAACTGATGTGTGGGCCTCGACCCTGGGACGCATCCCCAAACTGGAACTGATGATGTAGTGGACCTCGATCCTGGGATGCATCCAAATAACTGCAACCGACAACGGGGGCCTCGACCCTGGGACGCATCCCAATACCGCTGACAAAATAGGCCTCGACCCTAGGATGCATCCCCAAACTAGAACTGATGATGCAGTGGACCTCGATCCTGGGACACATCCCAATAACTGCAACCGACAATGGGGGCCTCGACCTTGGGACGCATCCCAATACCACTAACAAAATGGTCCTCGACCCGGGGACGCATCCCCAAAACTGATGATGATGATATGGGCCTCAACCCTAGGACGCATCCCCAAACTGATACTGATATGTGAGTTACCACCCTGGGACGCATCCCCAAACTGATACTGATATTATGTGATGGTTCATCCCAACATATTGCACTGCCTCTCACGAGATAATCTTGATAGCTAAACATATTTTTGTCCTCAACGGATGCTTCGTGTCGAAACCAGAGAATCTTCAAGTATTTGATACAACTCAAATCCGACCGTCTGAGTGAATGATCTGATCTAGACTCCAAGTGTGTGTGTGCCAGGGCTCTTTCGCAGCTTAGTCTATAAATAAGCTGACTTGATGATTCCGTCTCGGAGAACCGGACCAATGGGTCTAACCAATCTAGATGTCTTGATCACTTTCTGTGATTACTTCGGCATACTCAACATGATAAGGTCTTTTTTTTTTCCTTTTGTCTCTTTCTTGCTCTTCTTTCCATTTTGAACTTTCTTCTCTTTTTCTTTTTCTTTTTCTCTTTTTTTCGACACATCTACCCTTTAAGGTAGCATTTCTCCTCATGGTGGTCCTAATACTCGCCCATGGGTAGCTTCACGCTTATCGGTTATAGGCGGTCCATTTTTTCTTTTCTTTTCATTGCAGAGACTTTCTTTTGTTTCCAACCATATCATATATCGTATCGTATCAGTAAACCAGGGTGGACATCTAGGCCAACAATCATTCACTGATCCATCATCTCTTCGATTAGTCATCTTGCCAACCACTCAGGCTTCTACTGCTGAGATCCCGTCAAGTGTTTGTGAGTCTAACCGAGATCAATTTACTCAGAATACCGGATGAGAGTACCTCTGGCACTTGTCCTTTCTAAGGTTTCTTCTCTACAACATACAATGTCATCATCGGACATATGTCTAGCCACCAAAGATTTCTTCTTTCTCTGAAATTCATCTTTTCAACTACTGATAATTTGGGGCTTCGCCCCTAGGGGTTCATTTCTGAAAACTGCTGGTATTACTCTATTTTCTTTCAACTTGCTTGTATTATGCCGCTTTCTCTTTCCTGCTTTGAGACCTGCCAATACAAACAAAAAAACAGAATAAAGATGTGTGCACGTGATGTGTATGCATGCATGTGTAGAGGTACTCTCTGTTCCTGAGGAGTTAGACCCTCATTGTGCTCCTTGGCGCCGTATGTCTCTGGTCGCCCCCTGAATCTGCTTTATAGTTCCTTCCTGCTGGTTCTCTTTTGTCCGGAACCTGCAAACACAAGACACAAAGCAAGAGATACAAGTATATTACGTGTATGCGTGCATGGATGAACTTCCTATCCCGTTGGGTTAGGTCTTCTGCCGATTTTCTTGGTAACGACTCTGTCTTCTTTCCCTCAGGCAAAATACAGCTTCAATCTGTCAACATTGATTGGCTCAGTAAACTCATTCCCTTCCAAGTCTGACAGCTTCACTGCTCCATTTCCCATGACTTTCTGGACTATGTAAGGTCCTTCCCAATTAGGTTTGAACTTCCCTCTCGGGTCTACTGTCGACGGCCTCGACTGCTTAAGCACCAAATCACCCTTTTTTGATCTTTGAAGGGCGCACTTTTTTGTTGAATGCTCGAGCTAACCTTTTCTGGTATATCTGCATGTGATGTAAGGACTTCATCCTCTTTTCATCCAGCAGTGCCAACTGTTCAAACCTCTTCGTGGACCATTCTTGTTCTGGCAATTCAGCTTCTGCTAATACTCACATGGATTGTATCTCAACTTCCACCGGCAGTACCGCTTCCATTCCGTAGACCAAGGAATAAGGCGTGGCTCCTGTTGCAGTTCTCACTGAAGTTCTATACCCCCCACAAGGCATACAGTAGCTTATCAGCCCAATCTATGTAGTTCTCTGTCATCTTAGCCAATATTGTCTTGATTGTCTTGTTGGCTGCCTCGACTGCCCCATTTGCCTGCGGCCTGTACGGTGATGACTTGTGATGCCCTATCTCGTACTTCTGCAACATTGCCTTCATTTCTCCTTGAAACTGTACTCCATTGTCTGTTACCACAGGGTGCAGAATACCATACCGACAAATGAGATTCCGAGCTATGAACCTCGCCATCTGCTTGGCTATAACATTGCAGAATGATTCGGCTTCCACCCATTTGGAAAAGTTGTCTACGGCCACTACTATGAAGCGATGTCCATTTGACGCATTCGGTCGAATCTCTCCGATCATATCAATTCCCCATGCTGAGAAAGGCCACGGCTCTAACAAACCATGTAACTCTGTATGCGGCAAATGATTCAAATTACTGTGCGCTTGACAATCATGATAGTGCTTTATCAGTTTCGCGCAGTCAGCTTCCATTGTTGACCAGTAAAAGCCTTGTCTTATGATTTTACGAGACAAATTCAACCCGTTCATGTGCGGTCCACATACCCCGACATGTACTTCTTTCATTACCTTCTGAGCCTCTTCTGTTCTCAAACACTTCAACTGAATACCGTTTGCCTGTCTATTGTAGAGTTCTCCTTTCAGACTCACATACTGAGAAGCCAACTTCTGAATTGCTATTCTGTATTTTCTGCTTGCTTCCTCTGGGAGTTCCTCGTGTTCCAGTTACCTCTGAATATCATAATACCAAGGTTTCCTGTCGTTGACTTCTATTTCCAAGATTTTTTCCGTCTCATAAACTGGTTTACTTGCTGTCGTCAGCACCAGAGGTTTCATCACTAATTTCTCTGGATTTTCCCAAGTCGCTGCAAGTGTGGCCAATGCATCTGCCATCTGATTCTCTTCTCGCGGCAAGTGTTGAAACTTACAATCGGGGATAGCCTGTGCCAACTTTCTGAGGTGAAAAAGATAAGGTTTCAACCGTTCTTCCTTCAATTCCCATTCTCTCTACATCTGTCGGACTACCAACATCGAATCTCCGTAGACCTCCACGCACCCAGCCTTCAAGGCTATCAATGCAGTCAACCCAAAAGTACATGCTTCATATTCGGCCATGTTGTTAGTCACTCCGAACGTCAACCTCTTGGCCATAGGCAAAGTCTCTCCTTCGGGAGTCACTATCACAATCCCAATTCTAGCTCCTTTGCAATTCACTGCTCCGTCGAAATACATTTTCCACCCTTGGACTGCTATTGCTTGGATCTCTTCATCTAGGAATTCAAACTTTTACTGATCCCCTTCAATGGGTTGCAATGCTAGGAACTCTGCTACGGCTCGCCCTTTGATTACTTTGGAGGTGAGATACTCAATGTTGAATTCTGTCAGCAACACTAACCATCTGCCCAACTTTCCCACTAGTGAAGGCACAAAATGTAGATATTTCAAGGGATTTTCTTTGGCTACCACCTGGATCTTGTAAGATTGGAAATAATGGCGCAATTTTCTGGACGCCCACACCACTGCTAAACAGATCTTCTCTACTTCCTGATAGCGGGCTTCGTATGGAAGCGTCTTCTTACTCAGATAGTAGAGTGCGTGCTCCAGCCTTGTCTCATCTGCCAGTACCATCATCGCCCCTAGTGCTTCTGGTTCTATGGCCAAATATAGTACCAAAGGTTTTCCCGGTCTAGGAGGTCTCAAAACAGGAGGCTTCACCAAATATCCCTGATTTTTTCGAAGGCTTCCTGACACTGCTCATTCCATTTCACTGGCTGATCAGACAAGTAAGCAAAACAAACGTCTTTATTGCTAGGAGAAGTGGGAATACATTCAAATAGGTAAGAGATGCTTCATCTCCCGTAAAACAAACATCTTCATCCTCCACAGAGGCTTCATCTCCCGCAATAGGGTCTTTTTTAGTTTCAACATTTTCCTCGAGGGTCAGGCTATCCAACAACATCAGTATTTCTTCCCAATTCTTTTCTTCCTTCTTCTCAACTTCTTCCATCATCAGCTTCTCACCCAGCATATCCTGAAAGATCTCAAATTCGAGCACCACAATCCCGTTGACCTCTACTGGTTCAGGATCCCCTTGATACCCCGAAGCCTTCACAAAGTATTCTGTCAACTTCAGCCCTTTCTTCTTGGCCTTTGGCTTATCTTCATCAGATCGGTATCCCTAACCCCTCTGAGTATTCTGCCCTTTAAAGTCTAGCAATGTTGAACCTTGGCCCGGCTCAAACTGCATTTTCTTTATGATCTTCGCTACTTTGGGATCCACCCATTCCTCAAAAGTTGCTGACACTTGGAACCTCGCGAAAGGTTGTATTTCCAAAGCAGCTACAACATTGTCCACCTCAGCTCGGATGGTGACAATCTCCCCTCCGTACGTGAACTTAATCATTTGATGTAGAGTGGAGGGCACGCCTCCAAGCTTGTGAAACCAAGGCCTTCCCAACAACAAGGTAAATGTGGCCGGGATATCCAGCACTGTAAACTCAACTTCATCCTCAACTGGGCCAACCTTGACCACCGCGGCAAAATTACCCTCAGCTCCCCGCTTGCTATCATCATAAGCTTTGATAGTCATATTAGAGGGACTCAGATTTGTTGGTTTCATACCCAGCCTTGCCAAAATCTTCAACGGGCACACATTGATGGATGAGCCATCATCCACCATCACGCAAGATGTCTTTTTGCCACTCACTTCAGCTCGGATGAATAAAGGCCTATTGTGGTTTCTTCCCTCAGCTGGGAGTTCTTCCTCAGAAAAGGTTATTTGCAGAGCTTCCTTCTACACTGATCCGACAAACATTGCGGGATTGGCATCTTCCGGCACCACTATCTTGCTCAAGGCTTCGACCATAGCACGTCTGTGCTCCTGTGATGAACACAACAGTTCCCAGATGCTGACATGTGCCCGGGTCCTCTTCAACTGTCGCAACACTGTATCCCCCTCAGCATTCTCAGTATTCTCAGTCACTTCCCTGCCTTATGTCAATATTTCCTTCTATTTTTCAGCTGTATCATTATAAAAATGCCCACTACGGGTCATCCCATTCACTTCTTCCTCATCACTGCTTGAAAAGTCCTCACAAAAATTCTTCTTCTGTTCCATCTCATCCTCACTGTTACTGTCCCAGATACCCAGGAAAAAGGCTTGATGATTGAAGGTTCGGAGGACAAGGTCTTCTGGTAGGCCAGATTTGATCATGTAGGTAGGTGGCGGGACGGAGTGGTAGTTTGGTAGAGGATTCCTGTGTGTGTCGGGTTGCACTTTTTCGGGGTTAGGTATTTTATGGGCATCAATGAGGTCTTGGATTTCATGCCTAAGGCGGGTGCAATTGTTGGTGTTATGGCCATATTGCTGGTGAAAATAACAGTAAAGGTTTAGCTTAAGATAGCGCGGTACGGGGTTTGGAAGTGGTATCGGTTCCAAAGGTATCAGGAGTCCTTGCATCTTCAACTTTTCAAACACCTTTGACAAAGGTCTACCCAAGTTGGAGAATTGTCTGTTTCTGATAGGGGCAATCTCTGAGGGAGTAGGCTTGGTCCTTGAAGGTTCCCCAATGGTCCTTTCATTCTGGTTGCATAAGCTTCTATCATTGGCTATATGGGGCACGGTCAAACTGGCCACAAAATTGGTCATGACTTGCAATTGCTCCACAATTTCGGCTATTTTGATCTCCAGTCGATCTAGGCAGGATTCCTCATTGGCTGACTTGCTCATGTTGGTTGATGGTCCCTTGACAAGTTTTCCTTCTTTCCCAACCCAACGGGAGTCTATGATGGATTTTAAGACACAAAGGGTTAACATTATGCGTGTATGCATGACATGATGTATGAAATAAATAAGCTTATAAAAGGATTTACAATAATGGGTCCGTTATCATTTTAAAGTATTCAATCACATTATTGCGTGGTGCAAACTTGTCCCAGTTGAAAAGGCCCAATAGGTTTACACTTTACGATAATATAACTAAATAACTTCAAATGATAAAAGGCACACACAGAGGATGGCCCATCATTATTTTAGAGACTTTGGCCTAATTGTCAAAATGACATGAACTTGTCCCAGTTTAAATGGCCCAACAAGTTCACATTTCTTTGACAAAAAGTCCAACTGAATCCAAATGATAATGGTCCAAAACACAAGCATAATCAAATATTTTCTAAGGGTCATACAACTAAGGTTCACATGTAGGCTTTAGGAGTGTAAATAAAAGCTCTCGCTGACGAAGGATTGTTCACAACTAGGACTCCCCACTCAAGGGTTCAAACGACCAAGTGGGGAGTCCATTCGGATTCGGCTACGGAATTTATGTCCGGGTTTCCATCATGCATAATGTAAATTAAATTCCTATTGCGAAAGGTAAATGACTAAATCATGCATAAAAATAACGTACTAAAACTAAATCATACTGAAAATAAAAATAACCTCATAACGGCCTAATCATGCTTAAATACAAGTTTGGATGAAATGAAATATGTGAATCTCTCAAGTGATACGGGGCATTGTATCCCGAGTGCAAACCGCAATACCGTCCATTCGGATTCGGCTACAGAATTTATGTCCGGGTTTCCATCCGATATACCGCAAGAGAGAACACATATTCCGTTCACCCGGAATCACATCATACACCAATTCACGATTCTCATGCGAAATAAAATAACTAAATAACTAAAAATAAAGGATAATAAATAAAATAGGTGCCCTCAGGTCTAACCTCTTTTGTCGTTTCTCGGAAGCGCGTTATACGGCCGTCGGAAGGGTTGATGCTCCGCAACTCCTCCGGTTCACTGATTTTCTGTTTTCCTTCACGACCACAGCGCGAAAAAGCAAGGCGACGAAGGAAAACAAAGATTTAGTAGAAGATGTTTTAAGTAATCGAAGTTGATAGAGTTTTCAGGAGAGTAAACATGTAAAGGGTTCAAGGAATTGAGATACGAAAGAAGCCTATGCAGCAGAGTAAATTTCTTAAGGAAGAATAACAAAGAGAGTATATCGACACCCAAAAAGAGAAAGTAACGACTTCAGAAAGTTAAACAACAGAGACTAAACAAGAAGAAGTTCAGAGGCAGTACGAGAGAGTTTTTAGAAAGTATAACTCTTGAGGAATTTCGTAGAGGAGGTAGTGTGTTCAAAAGCTGAAAATGGTCAGAAGTAAAGTTGGGGGAGGTAAGCCAGACACGTATATACAAGAGTCCTAAGCTTACAAATAAGCAGTAAGTGCAACTAGACCACCATAACCAGAAAAGCCTCAGGACAAGTTCCCACCCTCCCAACCCTTGTTAGACAATGACAGCAGAGATGGATCTTGATGGCTGCCTCAAGATACTCCAAGTAATAAGTAAAAGTATAGTGAAAAAGACCGGAATATAAGACCTTCAGACGTAGTTTAAGAACATAATAAAAGTGAGTCACAGCTTTGAGTAAAGGAGTTAAGAAAAAGGCTGTTCAAAAGGAGCGGTACGGAGATAAAGTAGTGGTCAAGTTGTTGGGGTTGGTGCTCAGAGTGCCAATCCAGACCGTATTTATGTCTGATTCATGAATACGATCAATTCTTTTTTCTATAATATTACTTATTTATGGTTACACCTCTTGTTTATATATATATTCGATCTAATTACGATTAGATTGAAACTAAATGTGGTTTAGTGATATGTATATATTAGACAAAGGCCCGATAATATATAATGCAGTACATATTACAAAACTAGTTTGTAATTGACATTGGGAAGTGACACTGCTAAATGTATATTATCAAACATAGTTCCTGGTCAAGATTTACTAACACGGGTCGGTTAGTCAAATTTGTTGAGACCAGTACATGTCGTATATCGGGACTTGGTCCGATGGTTTATCCCAATGAACCATGAGTCTGGGGAGACTCATATAGACGTGTAGGTGTTTATAGTTGATAAACATTGAACGACTCACCGAAGATTCTTAATGGATGGTACACCAACGTCAATAAGAATCTTCAAGGGTTGAGTAGCATAATGGTCCTTCGACTTGAGATACCACTGTGGATGTATGAGACATCCTCCACACTTAGATGGCAGTCACGTCACCGATCTATTTAGATCAGACCTCCGCCTGTTCGTTGGGTGTGGACCGATCCTCAGGATATCATGTGTGTGTCAAGATAGGATCCGTCAGTTCTGTGTACAGAGCATTGGTAGTCCATATGTGATTAGCAATCTGTTAAATCTGTGGCCACATTATACTTCGAAAGTAAGTTCCGAATATTATTTAGAGATTGCTAATAGATACGTCGACGGGATAATACCTATAGAGATTTGACGTTTACATCTATATCTCAGATATTATCCGGATACCTGTGACGGAGGGATTATACGTATGCAATGACCTCGACCTGTATGATTCAGCTAGTTTATCCGTGGTCGTCATAATTTACGGGTGGGTAAATTATGGACATAAAATTGGATTTTGTGACGGATATACCTGAATCTAAAGAGTCTCGCTAATGAAATATACTCGTAGAGAACTAGGGCAATATTTATAAATAATACTGATTATTTATAAATCGTTTAAAGGTTAAACGAAAAATACATGCAAACGGGCCGAACCGTCATTTCCTAATTAATGTGTATGTGTATTTAATATATGATATTATTAAATACACATTAATAAATTGTCAAATAAAGGTATTTGACATATATCATTTATATATGTATTTGAGATATTTAAAGTAAATATAATACATATATTTGAGATATTTGTATGTAATTAATTATTTAATTATTTAATTGTTAAATAATTAATATAATTAAAATATAAATATCTTACCAAATGATAATTTAGGAAATGATTATAAGTGTATATTGTTGACTTTAAAGTAATGGAAAAAAGTTGTCAAAATGGTTTTGACTTCCTAAGATATTTGTTTAAATTGTTTGAAAAATGAAAAAATATATTTTTCCTTTATTTTTGTCAATTTCGGCCAACACCCTAAATTAAATATAAGTGTTATATTTTTGAGTTTCAATTGTTGACTTGGTTGAATAATTCATTAAAGTGTAATGATTTAAAAATGCAAGTTGACAAGTTGAACTTAAATGAAACAAATGAAAATATCTTGATATTTTCTTAATATCATTTTTGGCCAAGGCCAATTAGGGATGGTATATATTGTTTATTTTCATCTTTTAGGGTTTAAAAAGTTCATTTGAAACCAAAAATAACACAAAAGAGAGTTGAGAGCCAAGTTTGAAGGCTAAAGGGAAAAGGCTTGAACAAACTTGTTTTTGTAAGTCTTTCTTTAATGTCTTCAACATGAAATATGTTTCTAACATGATTAGCTTCATTTTGTGATGCTTTGATGTTATCTCTACTCTTATAGTTTGTGTTTATATGGTTGTGAACTTGAATGAAAGATTGATGCATGTAAGTAATCTTGAAATGGTTTCAAAGGCTTACTTTTGTTTTTTTGGAAAATCAAGTTGCCATTCTAGAGTTTTTTAGCCACTCCTTGGTGACCTATTATTGTTATAGAGTTATTTCAAAGTGGTGAGGCTTTTTTGGTGAAGTATTGAATGGATTAAAGTGTTGGATTTTAAAGATTTGGTAAAATTGCTCAATTTGATGAAATTGAAAAATTAGGGTTCATAACCCTCTCCAAATTTGAGTATTTTCATATATGTGATGTATTATGGAGTATATATGATGCATGTAAAATTTTGGGTTGATTGGATTTGATCTTGGCATGTTTAGAACACAAAAGGATCAAATTACAATAAACCGAAAATGTGGGGTGCTCTCGGAAATTTCAGAAAAGTTTGGGGATTTGCTGCAAATCTAATTTTGATGTATTGGATATCTTGGAAATCATTTTATAAGTGATTTAGAATCATTCGAAATTGTATTTGACAATTTATGGACTAAAATGATCAATTTGCAAAGTTATGGGGTAATTCGGTAATTCCCAAGAAATTTGATCTCTTGTGTTATTTTTCAGAATTTGACAATTGGGTAATTAAATAAATAAGTTTATGTTATTGATCCATGAAAAATTTTGAAATCGGAAAATTTTGATTTTCCGCGTTTCCGCTGTGTTACCCGATTTCCGCCATAAAACCCTAACAAAATGGTATCAGAGCGAGTCTGATTCTGGCCACCCTAATATGATTATGCCTTTTAAATTCAATGTTTAATTTATTCTTTACTTTTTGCATGCATGTATTTATTTAATTTGATTAAATAAATTAAAAGAATCTTTTTTGCGGAAAATCCCTAAATAATAAGGTTTTATGTAATTTATATATTTGATGCATATTACATGGTCCGTCTTGTCAATACGGTTTATGAATATTTTTTCGTGACTACATCCGAGACCGTGCCTCTGTTGTGAGGGTGTAGCCGATAAAGATTTATTTATACCGGATGTATATCAGATACTAGATAAATTCAAGCGAAAGCTCAATCCTGAACGTGCCCTAGCTGTCAGGGTTACGCAAGTAGCTTGAGTTTATCATTGAGGAGTTTAACCTTGTACATCTCCTTGTGGGACTGCCTTAGTAGTCACAATGAGAAACGACCAGGACTAGAAACCCAGGAGTCACTAGTGAGTGACTGAAAAATGAGTTGTCTACCTGATGAATATACGTAGGCGAGACCGTGTCTCTGCTGTGAGTCAAAATATATTCATGGGGTCCACTTCCCATTATGGAATTTGATTTAATTATTGAATTCTCTTTTTCCGTTGGGGATTACGGTATTACGTAAAATAATGGGAGGCACTGCTAAGTTTAAAAAATTCCATAACTTAGGCAGTGTGTATTATTATGGAAATTGCCGCTTGTTTGTTTTCCTTATTCTATGGTTTATATAGAATTGAACTTTTATTTACTGCACACATATTATGATATGTTATCTGACTTGACTCTTGGTTGCAGTTATTCTAGAATAGGTTCTAGATACTAATAGACTAGGATATTATTAGATTGGTCTAAACCATCGGAACTGTTGTTCCGATTTTCTTGAAAAATCAAGATGGTTAATGACTTAGTTTCTAAGTCATGATAGATAATCTAGATAGATATCCCTTTTAGGATATAATACTTTAGAGAGAATAATTTCTTATGCAGTAAGAATTGACTTGAATTAGTTCATGTCTCGAGATTCTTGACTGGCATTAAGAAAGCCCCATTAGGTATTTGTTTATCTAGTAATGACGTTTCTTAGCTTTAATGACCTTTAGAGGCAATGTGTCTGACACAATTTGCTAATCAGTTATTTTCAATTGTTGTGAATAGTTGAATGCAAATAGTAAAGCTAAAGAAAGGAGAAGTGTATAGTTGTGTATAGAAAATATCAAATTTCACAATACTATAACTATAGGTATTGGATACCAGATCTCCCGTCTAGTTATTTAGAATATTAGTTAATGATTGTTTTGATATTTGATATCGGAACTTGCGACTATTGGATAGTTACTTGTTCTTTATAAATAATTATTATATATTTTAAATATAACTAGTAGTGTCATTGACGTAGAGATAAACATTAAGAAAAATTATTCGGTAAAGTAAATAATTTAGAACGGTGCTTTATGAGATTTTATCACTTAAGCATTGAATGCTTATTTCGTATGGTAAAGGATGGTTTGATACGAGATCACACCACATATCCTTATCCATGTAATGAATATTGTATTCGAGATGGTGATTAAAATCTCGTTTAACCAATGATTTGTCATTGGACCACCAGATTTATTAAACTGATACATTAGATGTATGTAGTTTAATGAATTGTAATTGCTTAAGGTAGTTTTCTTTACTTCGTAACTTAGTTTATGAATTGTCATAACTTAGTTGCGAGTTTCTGAAAGAACACATATTGAACGTCTTTAAAGTATCAAGAACTTTCAATCTGTTTTGATGAAACGTAGATTGAATATTTTTGACTTGTTCAAATATATTCAATCTGAAGTTTTTGAGAACTATATCCTTAAAATTCATTACATGTCTTTGAATTTTTCAAAGATCTTTGATACGATCAAACATATGAATTTAAAGCAATTAGTTCTAAGGTTATTCAGAGAATATGATTCTTATTCAATATTATTCTTCCACGATTCAATCTTCATGGAATTGAGTAGTGGGAGCAGTAGAATCTTATATGATTTGATTCGTTTGATATTGAATGTTACTGAATTAGTTTCAATACTCATGGGATATGCTCCAGTAACACAAATTCATGTTTTTAATTTAGGTTCCATTAATTTCTATAGTTACATATATGATATGTATAGGTAGAAAATTCGAATCTTGAAAAGTTTGAGATTTGAATTTTCTTTTATATAATAGTTATATAATGGATATTACTTGCTGTTGGGTTTTCTAGGTCAAACCAAGATCAATTAAGCAATGAAACATGTGAATACAACAAAGTAAGAATGCGGAAAATACTCACTTTGATCGGATTTTGGATGCGTAGATAACAAAGATTTGCTCATTGATGTATTCTGCCAAGGTCTCCTTGTGTTGATCTTCAAGCTCCAAGCTTTGAGTGTTGATTCCAAGATCAAGGATTGGTTTCCCTATCACCTTTGAATGACTCCTTGTGTGTGCTAGCACTTGAAAAATTGCAAAAATTTTTCTTCATCTTCTTAGCAAGATTCGGCCAAGCCAAAATTGGGAGAGAAAAATGGTACAATACCGTGAGAGATGGGAGAGAAGAGAGATGAGTGTGTTGTGTAATCTAATTACCAAATTGAAAATCATATACCAAAAAATAATAAAATGGTAAATGTCATTCAATCCATCACACTTGTGTGTTTTACACACAATCACCTACCAACAACTTCCATCAACTTAAAAGTTAGATAAAGTTGACTAGTGATGTGACTTGTGATGTGACATATGGGCCCCACTTGATTCAAAATCCGAGTGGGCCCACAACACATCCGGGCTCGGGTTCGTTAATTCTAAATTAACGACTTTTTCCGTTGCGACGTAATTAAATCAAATTAAATTAAATAATTATGCCTAGCAAAATTACTATTCACGTCGCTAGTGAATTAATTCCAAATTAACTCGTTTGCCCGAATTAAAATCTAATTTTACTTCCGTGTCGAAATCTAATTTCATTTAATATATCGAATATATTAACTTATCGATTAATTCTAAATTAATCATTCTCTCTATTCAAATAGTATTTTATCCCAGATAAAATTCTCCGTAATTACGATCCAGTGCCCTAGCAGTAAATCCGGTCGTCGGACTATCCGAACACGTACGTACCTCGTACTACGTTTTTACCGATTTACAAGACATGGTTGGCTTCTAGCAAAGCATCATGCCTACCCAATTCTCTAGAAATATTCTTAAAGGAATATTTAATCTTTGTCAGGCGTAGTATATGTAGTATTGCGTATTGCGATCCAGTATCGGATGTCACATGCTAGGCCTGGGGCTGAAATTGTGTCTGCCCCGTACGAAGCATATATCGGATCTCTAGTAACTAGTCTATATAATCGGATAATCATGACATAGTCATATTAGCCCGATGACTGCAGTACAAAAGAGTACTAGTTCCGTATCCTGTGTGATCAACATCTCCATATGACTGAAGTGATACTTCCATCTTGACATCACACCCAATACACTACGATTCTCAATAAACTAAATTGGATTTAATTATGTAATTTAATTTAATTCGAGAATTCATACTTTGAGTACTTATTCGCAAAACTGTTAGACATTATGACCCATAGCGTCACTGTTTTGTAAATGATATTGTATTATTGTACAAAATTAACTATGTGATAATGAAATTGCCTTTTGCCGTTTTGTAATTTATTTACTTTGATATATAAATGGCGAAAGTCCATATGATTAATTCCGTATTGAGATGATATGAGACAGTATCAATACATAAAGGTTTAAATCATTAAATATCCCTAGTCGGAGTATTATCGAGATCGGACATCGATAATGCGGAATAGACTAGTATTGCACTTGTGCATGTTGTGAGGGCACAACGGCATAGTTCTCATATATTTAAGTATATGATACTTATGCAAGTGCGATAGGAGGTTGTGTTTTACCGATGGTACGGAAAACAGCTTCGCTCTGGATAGACCCCGCGGAATCCCATTGGTAGTATGTCTGCGTGTCTATGGGAGGCCGCATCAGGGTAGGTGTATATGGTCTTAACCTGAGACTTGCATCGCTAGTACTTGCGACAATAGGTAAACTTTGGTTTTGGTGGTTGGGGGACCTTAACTGGTTCTGTGTTCACCTCTTCTGGGTTTATCAGGAATCGTAGTGCACTGGGTGTGATGTCAAGATGGAAGTGTCACTTCAGACATATGGAGTTGATGATCGCGCAGGATACAGAACTAGTGCTCTATAAAAGGTTGCAACCGTCGGGACAATATGACTAGGTCAGTATTGCCCGATTTAAAGAGACTAGTTGCTTGATGTCCGATATATGTTTCGTACGGGGCAGACACATTTCCAGCCCCAGGCCTAACATGTGATCGTCCGATACTGGATCGATGTACGCAATACTACCGTATACTACGCTTGATATAGATCTAATATTCCAGTAAGAATATTTCTGGAGAATTGGGTAGGCATGGCGCTTTGCTAGAAGCCAACCTTGTCTTGTAAATCGGTAAAAACGTAGTACGAGGTACGTACGTGTTTGGATTATCCAACGACCGTATTTACTGCCAACATATCCGGAGATCTTTTGGGTCGTTCCTGAAGATTCACCTATGATGTTTGATTCGAACTTTATTAATCTTGGATTAATAATGGAAAAACTTTATCTTGGATAAAATGCCTTATTAGGAGAGAGAGAGATCGATTAATCTGGAATTAATCGATAAAATAATATATTCGATATATTATTAAACGAAATTAGATTTCGACACGGAACTAAAATCGGATTTTAATTCGGGCAAACGAATTAATTTAGAATTAATTCATTAGCGAACTGAATAGTAATTTCGCAAGGCGTAATTATTTAATTCACGTCGCGACGGAAATTCGTTAATTTGGAATTGACGAAACCAAGCCCGAAAGGGCTTGCGGACACATTCGTATTTTGAATCGAGTGATATCCGCAAATCACATCGCGATATCTCATTACTTAATACGAATAGATAGTGAATGTATCTAGTCACCTTTGAGGGATGATGCATTGTCTCTAATCTCAAAGTATGGTAATGATAGCAAATGATGGATTCATTTTGGAGGGAAAGCCATGCACGGTTTTGGAAGGATTTTTGCATTAAAAAAATTCTTTTGGTATTAGATATCACTTCACTTTTCATTTTCCTTGGTCATTCACGTTTTTTGGCATGCAAAGGAAACAAAATCTAAAGTGAAACACTCTCCTCTCTTCCTCTCTTGCTCACGCCGTGAGCTGCACCAACAAGGCAGAAAATTGTTTTCTCATTCTCCATTTTTGCTAGCACAAGCAAGGAATCAAAGGAGGTGATAGGGAAACCACCTTGGAGCTTGGAATACACAAAGCTTGGAGCTTTCAACTCTTTTCTCCTCTTGGCCGAAACTTCAAGGATCTTGGAGCTTCAACCTTTGTTCATCTTTTCATCACAAAAGCTTTGTAAGTATGAT
>SKCR01030419.1:0-27591 GCA_019454045.1 Zanthoxylum bungeanum | reverse complement strand
GGTTGGCCTCTAGCAAAGGGCCATGCCTACCCAATTCTCCGGAAACATGCTTACAGGAATAAGCGATCTATATCAGGCGTAGTATACGTGGTATTGCGTATTTCGATCCAGTATCGGATGATCACGTGCTAGGCCTGGGGCTGGAATCGTGTCTGCCCCGTACGAAGCATATGTCGGATCTCTGGTAACTAGTCTCTATATCAGATAAACATGACCTTGTCATTTTATCCCGATGACTGCAGTACTAAAGAGAACCAATACCGTATCCTATGTGACCATCATCTCCATATGACTGGAGTGACACTTCCGTCTTAACATCACACCCAACATACTACGATTCTCAATATACCCAGTATTGGCGTACACAAAACCTGTTAAAGCCCTGGATGACCTCAACCAAAGTATATTGATTGTCGCAAGTATTAGCGGTGCAAGTCTCAGGTTAAGACCAAATACACCTACCCTGATTTCGGACTTCCATAGACACATAGTCATACTACCAATGGAATTCCGATGGGGTCTATCCAGAGCGAAGCTGTTTCCCGTACCATCGGTAAAACACAACCTCCTACCGCATTTGCATAAGTATCCAATACTTAAATATATGATAAATATGCCCGTTATGCCCTCACAACGTGCACAAGTGCAATACTAGTCTTTTACGTATCACCGATGTCCAATCTCGATAATACTATGACTAGGGATATTTAATGATTAATCCTTCGTGGACTGATACTGTCTTATATCATTCTCAATCCAGGAACTAATCATAGGGACCTCCTATCATTTATATAACTAAGGTGATCTAATCACAAATGATAAGAATGCAATCTCCTTTGTCACATAGTTAATTTGTACAACAACACCATGATCTGTACAAATAGTGACGCTATGGGTCATAATTGTCCAACATAAAATTCATAAAAATCGGAGTTCATACTAAAAGGTTACGCCCCAAATACCACAGGCTGTCCAAAGGGAACTCCGTACAGTCTCGCCCCGGGACTTCGAGGAATTCTCCGATCATCCCTAAAGTCATTCCATGAGTATTTTTGAGTCTCAATATAATTTATTTTATGTGCCTTCATCCCTTTTGTAACAGTACAGTTATCTACAGTAGTAAAAACTACCGGTCGTTACAAATTCTCCCCTCCTTAAATATGATTCGTCCTCAAATCCTTTCTAAACTTGGGACCCTGTCATAGATTAGAGGGTTTACGGGCTCTCTTCCTATACCATTAGCTGGACACATTTTATACTCATAACTATCTTGTTTCATCTACTAGGACTCTTTACCATTCTGTGAACTAACTTACGTTTGCCTTAATCCTTCTATTATCTTGGCTTCTGTTTCATATCTTGCGCTTCCAAGGAGCTTAATTATACTCTGAATCTTTTATTATACTCTATTTATTTTAGCTCATTACTCGCATAAGTTATCAAAGCTGAATAATTCTAGGTTTGTGGGTTATGTCCACTTTTTTTTTGTAATTGGGCTCTTTTACTATGTCTTTGACCCTGGAAGGTATATACGTACATGTGTCTATACTAGGTTGCTTACCGGTTCTCCTCTACAATTTCGTATAACTTAAGATCTTATAATGCAGGGTCGGGCTCTTTATGTAGTCCTTGCTTACTATTATCACTTATCCAATGGCTTCACTAGAAGCTTAATTGTATGTATACTTATGCTTATACTGTTATTCATACCTTTACTTTCATTGCTACAGCAAGTCTGGTTACGAAGTTCTTAGTAGACTTGTTCTTCCAAAGGCTAGTGTTATCAAGGATTATCACCCAAATAAATGTACACATGTCATACCTTAAGAACTCACTCCATATGCTAGTTGCAACTCTGTAGCAACTTATCCTCTCGATTTATGTACTATCTTGTACATCTACCAAACCACCCACACCCATGGCTTAGGCCGTCCTAAACCCGTAGTGGTTTGGTCAACTAAGTCTGGGGCTGGGTACTTAATGTGCTTTATGTGAACCAACACGTAAGGTATCTTTGGTTGCATTTCGATACTACGAAACCTTATAGTTACACACTTTGTCTTTACTTATTAGGTATCTCTTTACTACCACCGCTGCTTTACTTCTAAACTTTTCCCATTTTTACTCTTCTAGTCTTCTGCTTGTCTTATGTTATGCTAAGAACTCCCGTGGTCTAAGTCTCCGGTTCCTTATACGAAGGATATATTTTGCTTTCTCTATCTTTTACTGTGTCTAACACTAGTTCATTTGCATCTTAGTCAATACTTGACTACTACTTTATCCTTATATCATACCATCTGAACAACTTCTTTCCTAATTTTCTGATCTAGCACTATCTCTTACTTTTATTTTGTTCCAGTTTTATCCCATTATACTTTCAATTGTTCCTGGGAATGTCCTGAGGCAATCATCGGAATCAACTTCTGCTGCTATTGTTTAATGAGGGTTGGGAGGGTGTGACCTTATTCTGAGGCCTTACTGGTTATGGTGGCCTAGTCGCGCATACTGCTGAACTATAAACTTAGAATTCTCATGTATATACATCTGACATCTTTTCTCACACTGGGGTACTACTTACCAAAACCGTCAGGTTGTCTCTTTTATTATTCTTTTGATTATCTTCAACTATCAAACTTACTGCCTCTCTTGAGAAGTTCTTCTAAGATCATGCTCTCTAAGAACTCCCTCGTACTGCTTCGGTACTTTTCTTATCTTATCTCTGTTGTTTGGCATTCTAAGTGTTGCTACACTCTCTTGTTATTCCTCCTTAATAAGCTTACCTTGCTACATAAGTTTCTTTCTTATCTCAATTCCTTGAACTTCTTAGATCTCTATTCTTCTAAAAATTCTCTTTTAACCTCGAATATCTAGAACATCTTTTACTAAACCTCTAGTTCAGGTATTACTTTTCATATAGCATTTCCCTTCTCATCTTAGTTCCTTGAATTCCTTATATCTTTACTTCCCTGGAAAGTCCCTCATCTTTGATTACTCAAGGCATCTTCTTGTTAAACCTTGGGTTCGAGTATTATTCTCTATCTAATTTCTCATTTTCATTATCATGGGTCTCTTTATAAGTTACTCACTTTAATCCTAAGAGTTATTCTCCATAATTTCTTTGTATTTCTAAGTCTTTACCTTCGTAAAGGCTCCTTAATTTAATTTTGGCCTCTAGACCAGCTCAACTTATTGTGACTCCAAACTCTTCTGGCTCATGCTGCTTATCTAAGTCTCTTTTAACTCATCCATTTGGCTGTCTAGTTTCTCGCAATTCACCCGACCTGTCAATTACTCTTCTTTACTGGTCTTTCTTTTTCCTTTATTGGGCGCTAAGTAGAAGGGTGAGTACATACACTCTCTAAGGATCTACAGATACGCATTTATGCCTTACAATTAGGTTCTACAACGATTTGGTTAGATGTTACACGCTTTTTAAAATTAAGGTTTCTGGAAGAGAGGGTCATCATTGGTTCTGCGAGGACCTGGTCAACTATTCCATGTTTTAAGATTCATTACTCTTTATTGATTCCTTTGAAGTCTTCACTTATCTTGCTGTCTCCAAACTTCTTTTCTTATGTCGCTATACGTATTAAATCCTCTTGACGCTCTTGTTTCCTTTTTATTGTCTCCACATCCTATTTCTTGGCTCTACGCCATGCTACTGAGTCTAGTGGTGGTTTGCTCTTCTGGCTATTTCCTAAATCTCTGTTCTTTACTCTTGCCACCAATCACAACTATGACACTTTTTTTTATGGTCCATACTAATATCTTTTTCACTTCTAAATATCCCCAACCTCACAGGTCTGTTCTTTTATACTTCCATGGTTTTCTACTAGTTGGTGGGCTGATCCGTAGGTTTTACCGTATTGGTCTATCCTGTGGACTTTTGCTAGTGCTGCAGACCTTGTGCTAACTTGTTTTGTTTTCTGAGCTACACTGGGTTCTCTTCCTAATAACCTCGAAACTTCCTTAATCTCTTTTTGGGTGATCAATCTTCTGAGATCCTTCGTGAACTCTTGTCGGATTTCTTATGGTCGTCTATGCCTATGCTGGTAGGGACTAGGGTAAACATCGTATGCCTCAACGGGCTTCGGTATCCTTATTCTGGTGCTCTGTGTCCTGGTAGGGTCTATTCCTCATGTAAGGTGGGTATGAGGTAGGCTCTATCAGGATAACTTGCTTAACTGGTTATGACGGAAGGGAGATGATCTGGGTAGGTCAGGGCCTAGGTTTGGGAATTCAAAATCTATGCATTATCATGGCACCTCATATCTATTTGAAACCTCTATAACTATACCTGATTTTTTGCTTCTACTGTCCTATAACTATTCTTGGTTATTTGGGGAATTGGTTATCTACGCGAAATACTCGAGGGTTTTTGGATCAACTTGGAAAAACTTTCTGATGAGGAAAGGAATCTTGATTGAATGAAAGAAATTTTTTTCTTAAATCTACTCGATATTCATTTATGGTATTTTCCTGTTGCACTCTTCTTTACTATAGGCTCTGGTATTTTCCTTTATTACATAACTCCATATCTCTAATTCTTGTTACTACAGATTTCAGTATTTCTTATCTGTTTCTATTCCTCTATCTCTATTTATTTCCAATTACTTAGATATCTTCCTTCTGTACCTTACTCCGCTTACTAACTTTTTCATTCTCTCCTATTTTCCTGGGTGGGTACTCATGGGACTTTACTATCTATAGGGAGTATTTGAAGACTACTAATTCGGCTTGAAGGAATGTTCTGAGGAGGGAAGATATTTTACATCTTCTAGGCACTTCTAAAACTTGCTGGGGTTTTCTCTATTCCATTGACTAATATAAGTTCTTATTCTTTCTTTCTGATATGATCTTGTATCTCTATCTTTTCTTACTTCTGACTACTTAATCATTCTTACATTTACCTTACTTCTCTTTTTAGCTTTTTCTTTCACTTTTTACTTTCTTAAACAACTTTCTTTAGAACTTACTATCTAATTATCTAGCTTGTACTGAACTTCGAGGAGTAATCTAGAATGATTACGGAATTATTCCTAACTAGAGTACGGAGAAAGGATTCAGATGACTTAGGAATATTTACTAATTTGTCTGGGGAGCTTGATGACGTACTCAAGGATCAGATACTGGAGGGGTAGTGCCCCGCATACTAGTATCCCGAACATACTAAGTATATAAGACCCCAATACTCTACCCAATGCAGTCACTGACTCCATAGACCATGCTCTGATACCATCTTTGTAACATCCCCAATCTGGGAGATGTCTCCGGCAGGGGATAGATCGCACTAACCCCATAAGCCTCTGACTCTGATCGACTATACAACTATACGCTTTACTTTAAATAAATATATATCATTTATATATATGGGACCGTGGCCCAATCTTACAACTTGGCATACAATTTAACTTTAATAACTTTATACATAAAGACACATATTTCAAATACTAATACAAGACTTTTACTTGACTCAGACTGGACTCTTATTCTATTTCTGACTTGACTGGTGGACTCAGACCCACTAGTGACTGCCATCAGTATCCGTCCCCTCGAGCTCGTCCTCCTGGAATACCTGCAAAACAAACACTGGGAGTGGGGGTTAGATCACTATATGATCTAAGTGAGTGGACGAAAACTGAAAATTGTTATAAAAACATTTGGTTCTAAAATCGAAAGCTCATAGAATAGCTTTTTAAGAAAACTGGTTTCTGTTTTAAAACTCTGAGTTTCTTTCTAAAAATCTCTTATAAAACTGTTATTTCTGGAAACTTTCTTTTTTAAAAACTCTTTTGAAAACTGTAACTGTAACTAAAATCTGAAAACTCTTTCTGAAATCTGTGTATTTGTCTGAAAAACTTGACGTATGAGGGTATTACGTATCGACGTCCCCCCATACGCCTAACTGTAGCCAGCAGTGCAAAGCCATGACTTTGGGGCATTACGTATCGCCGTCCCCCAAAGCATGCCACTACTGTCTCTGAAACTGGTGGTCTTGGGGCGTTACGTATCACCGTCCCCCAAGCCATAAACTAGAACTGGGGGTGCAGATCTATGCTACCTGATGAAAACCTGTCTGGAGCAAAGCCAGACAAAACCACAAGAGATTGTTATCCATGCAACTCCTGTGAACCCCGTAAGAACAAAGACTGTGAAACCCACAAAAGATTGTTATGAGCGCCCAGGAAAGCATAACGAGGTTTGAAGATTAGAAACCCGTGAAGAACAAAGCCTCACGAACCCCTAATTGCTTGAAACGCCACAAAGAACAACAACCCATTTGATAAGTTTTTGAAGAGAATCCACACTTCCATGGTTAGCCATCACGGCCTCACCACCAATGTGCCTAACGAAAATATTAATTTTTTTGGTTAAAACATTCATCCATTTTGTTAATGAAAAGCTTGTTTAAATAATACAATGGAAACCCTAATTGTAATATGTTAAAAAATTAGAAATAACCCTAGTTAATAATCCTTATTACAAATAAAATCTCGGGCCCCTAACATTTGGCCCACTCTAGAAGAAACACCAATATTAAAACCTAGGGCCCCTAACAGTTGGCCCACTCTAATAAACACTATCATTAACCCCTTCTAGGAGGCATTCGCTTGTATATTTTCGACCCCTTCATTACCAAATAACTTGAATGGATTATTAGTCTTCATCTTTGGATGCTTGGATCCATACTTCGAGGTTTGTTTTCTTGATGCTCCATGTATCATATCACTACCACCCAAGCTCTGAAATTCGGATTTCGGGGCATCTGTCATCCCTAGTCCTGAACTAGGATCTGGGGGCGTTACGTATCGCCGTCCCCCCAGTCCTCTATATATAAACATGTCCTCTGTATCTGTCAATTCCATACTGTCTCAAGTTGCATACTGGTGTGAGTTTTTCCCTCATGCCCCGAAAAACATAAAAATCATACTAAAAAATATCTATTTTCTAATACATTTATCCAAAGCATGCTAAATCATATATGATATAAAAAAAAAAAACTTGGCTAACACCCTAATTGGAGAAAAAGTAAGTCTGATACAAAAATGCAAAATGAAAAGTAAGTAAAAGAGAGAGTGTCCACCCACTGTTTTGGAATCTGGCTGGTATTGGATCCATTGTCGAAGAGAGTTGTGATTCCTGAGGATAATCTAGGATCATGAATTTGATTTGTATATATATATATATACCTTGATATCTACTAAGCTTAACGGTACGTTAATAAGTTTTACCTATGAGGCTTGTCACAATCATATTTTGATGTAAGGTATGTATATGAATTGAAACGAGACCCCAATGGTGGTCTCTAACAAGCTAGGGTGGAACTGGGGGTTTAAAACTAATTTTTGGGAAATTCTGTGTCTCGCGTCGCTACGAAAACCCTTGCGCGTCGCGATACGCAACGCCCAAATTCCAGTCACCATTTTCCTCTTGTGTCGCGATGCGCAATCCTTCTTGCGTCGCGATGAGACCTGGGTTTCTAGGATTCTGTTTTGCTTCTCCATACTCATCCAAATCTCAAATCATCCAACTCTACTACATTCCAAAACTTACATACTAAAAACCAACATACAATACATCATCTTACACTCCATTCTACATGCATTAAACCATCAATTCATCAAAAATTTAACCTTTAATTCACTTCATCTACTTTACCAATTTACACCCAATTTTAACAAATGATGTCTACCAACCTTTCTATTGACTTAAAACAAAAAGAATCACACATTCATTATCATACTCATGTTCACAACACAATACAAATGCCAAATCATCAAACTTCATCATTTTAGAAAAATGGGTCATGGATTTCTTACCTCTTTCCTCTTGGTTTTCTTCACTCTCTAAACTCTCCAAGTATTGCCAAGCTCTTCTCTATTTTTTTCTTCCTCTTCTTCTTCTTTTTTTTTCCTTCTTATTCTTCTCCTCTTTATTCTTCCTTTCTACCGGCTTCTTCTTCTTTTCTCTTCATTTTCGTTTTTTATTTATTTTTGGAAATAGTGAATAGTAGCCCCTTTATATAGTAGACCCAATTGATATTAGGAATATTGTAGAAGTGTGTAAAAAAATGAAGAAAATTTGAGATCTTTTTCATTTAGGTCCGAAGTTACTATTCATCCAAAATTTTGACTTGTGATTTTGACCCATTTCTAATCCGGAATTTAAGAAAATGTTCAACGTGAAAGTTGTAGGTCTCGATCTCAGATTTTCGACGATATAAAATTCATAAAAATCGGAGTTCATATGAAAAAGTTATGCCCCAAATACCACGGGCTGTCCAAAGGGAACTCCGTACAGTCTCGCCTCGGGACTTTGAGGAATTCTCCGATCATCCCTAAAGTCATTCCATGAGTATTTTTGAGTCTCAGCATAATTTATTTTATGTGTCTTCATCCCTTTCGTAACAGTACAGTTATGTACAGTAGTAAAAACTACAGGTCGTTACAATTGGATTTGATCTTGGCATGGTTTAAACATAAAAGGACCAAATTGCAAAAATTGGAAAATGTTGGGGCTGTTCGGCAATTAGGCAAAAATTAGAGATTTTGTTGCTATCTGATTTTCATGTGATGGACATGTTGGAAATCATTTTAGAAATGATTTAGAATCATCCAAAATTGTATTTGGCAATTTTAGGACTAAAATGATCAATTTGCAAAGTTGTGGGGCAATTCGGTTATTACCAAGAAATTTGATTTCTTGTGTAATTTTTCAGAATTTAATAATTTGATAATTAAATAAATAAGTTTATTTAATTGATCTAAGAAAAATTTTGAAATCGGAAAATTTTGATTTTCCGCAATTCCGCTGCGTTACCGGATTTTCGCCATAAAACCCCAACAATAAATGGTATCAGAGCGAGTCTGATTCTGGTCACCCTAATATGATTATGCCTTTTAAATTCAATATTTAATTTAATCTTTACTTTATACATGCATGTGTTTATTTAATTTGATTAAATAAAGTTAAAAGAATCTTTTGTGGAAAATCCTTAATTAATAAGGTTTATGTTAATTATATATTTGATGCATGTTACATGGTCCGTCTTGTTAATACGGTTTATGGATATTTTTCTGTGCCTACATCCGAGATCGTGTCAAAGCTGTGAGGGTGTAGCTGATAGAAATTTATTTATGCTGGAAGTATATCAGATACTAGATAAATTCAAGCGAAAGTGGAATCCTGAACGTGCCAAAGCTGTCAGGCTTACGCAAGTAGCTTGAGTTTATCATTAACGAGTTTAACCCTGGTACGTCTCCTTGTGAACGTGCCAAAGCTGTCACAACGAGAAACGACCAGGACCGGAAACTCATGAGTCACTATTGAGTAATTGACAAGGAGTTGTCTACCTGATGAATATACGTAGGCGAGACGGTGCCAAAGCTGTGAGCTGAAATATATTCATGGGATCCACCTTTCACTATTTGTATTTAATTTAATTATTAAATCTTTGTATTCTGTTTGGGGATTATAGTATTGCATGATTTAGTGGGAGGGGCCTTTTTAGATTAAAAATCCATGGTCTAGTTAATGCTTTTGATATTATATGAAACTGATTTATTTCTGCTAACCGTTTTTCGTAATCTATATGATAGATTAGCGATGGCGGCACAATCGACTAATTTGTTTGCGCGTATGTTAGATACGAATAAACTTAAAGGCGCGAGAACTTCGCCGATTGGGATTTGGATTTAAGAATTGTCCTTGATTCCGAGAAGTTGGGATATGTATTTGAGGGTCCACTGCCCCTTGCTATGTCTGAGGACGCAACACCGGAGGAACACTAAGTTTTCCAAGCTTGGAAAAATGATGATTTAAAATTTAAATCATACATCTTAAGTTCACTGGCACCGGGACTCAAAAAAACAATATTATGGCATGACAGATGCGTATAGTATGATGATGCGATTAAGAGAATCATTCATGAACCAAGAGCAAATTATTGTTCATAAAGTTGCGATGGAATTGTTCCATGCACGACTGGACGAGGGGCAAGTTATAAGCTCACATGTTTTTCACATGATCGATTTGATCGATCAACTGAGGCAACATAATCTCCCTTTAAATGACATTCTCGATAGGAGTGTCATTCTTGGTTCGCTCCCAACTTTATATCGTCAATTGGTGATGTATTTCAACATGAATGGGATTATCTGTTCCTACCATGAACTGCATAGGATGCTGATCACAGCGGAAGAGGACCTAAGGAAGGGAGTACCGACTCACCCTCCGAAACCTACTTCACTCTCTGCTTCTTCCCAGACCTGGTCAAAGGGAAAGAAGACGAAAGCGAAGAAGAAAGGTTTCGATTCTCAACCGCATGGAAAGATAGCAAAGCCCAAGAGGGCTTTTGACGATAAATGCCATCACTGCAGCAAAGTCGGGCACTGGAAAAGGAACTGTCCTGACTACATTGCCCAGATAAAGAAGGAGAACATCTACATCAAGTACATTTATTTTTCCAGTTATTGATATCTCACTGGCTTGTGAAGTTGTTACATCCAGCTAGATTTTAGATTTTATTTGTCCTGTTCACATTTGCAATTCGTTGCAAGTGCTGAAGGAAAGTAAGAAATTGAAGCCTGGAGAGATGCAATTACGCTTTGGGAGTGGAGACTCTCTGGATGCATTTGCAGTGGGAGTATGCGAGATCCCTTTGCCGAATGAGAGCCTTTTGTTGTATGATTGCTACGTTGTACCGGGATGTGTAGCAAATATCATATCTATTTTTGTATTAGATACATAAGGTTATCGTATTAATATTAAGAATTTTTCTTTGTATTTATATGATAAACGTAATATTCAGATCCTTTGTTGTCCAAATGAGCATGGTCATTACACATTGCATACTTCTAAAGATATTTTGAATACTGGGATTAATAAATGTAGTTTACCTAATGTTAATAATACTGAACTTTGGCATATGCGGCTAGGTCATATAGGCGTTAAACGCCTTACCCAATTGGTTAGGAATGGTTTGATACCAGATCTTACCATTGAACCCTATCCAACTTGTGAATCGTGTATTCAGGGTAAGATGACCAAAACCCCATTTTCTGGTGTTGGACACCGCACCACTAACTTACTGGAACTCGTACATTCTGATGTATGTGGTCCACTACGTCAGACTGCTCACAATGGTTATTCGTACTTCGTTACCTTTACCGATGATTTTTCACGGTACGGTTATGTCTATCTGATGCGACATAAATCAGAAACCATCGAAAAGTTCAAAGAGTTCTGAAATGGAGTAGAAAAACAAACATGTCAATATATTAAATGCCTTCGATCTGATCGAGGCGGTGAATATATGAGCAGTGAGTTCATGGATTATATGAAGGAGAATGGGATTCTCACTCAATATACTCCTCCAGGTACTCCACAACATAATGGAGTGTCTGAGATGAGAAATCAAACTTTATTGGATATGGTCCGATCTATGTTGAGTTTTACAGATTTGCCCTATTATTTATGAGGCTACTCTCTTTTAACAGCTGCACATCTTTTGAATAAGATTCCTTCAAAAGCTGTTCCTACGACTCCATATGAGATATGGACCGGTAGAAGACCAAATCTTAATTATATTAAGGTTTGGGGTTGTCCTGCCTATGTCAGGATGACTCAGCAAGATAAGCTTTCGCTTCGAGGGCAAAAGTTTAGGTTTGTTGGATATCCTTCGAATACGAAGGGATATCTGTTCTATGATACCGAGCATCGAAATGTGTTCGTAGCTCGCTTCGCAAAATTTCTAGAAGTAGAATTTTTGTCAGAAGGTGGTAATCATAGACAGGTTGAACTTGATGAAGTCTAACCTAAAAACAACAAACCAATGGAGGAACCTGAAGTTCAAGTAGATGATGAACCTTCTACACACACACTCCATATGTCACAAAGGGTATCTAGACCTCCTAAACGCTTGTATTTGATACAAGAAAAGAGTCTCGATGTTCTCTTAGTTGAAGAGACTGATCCTTTTACCTATAGAGAACTGATGTTGGACATCAACTTCGTGAAATGGTAAAGTGCCATGAAATCTGAGTTAGACTCAATGCATGAGAATCAAGTTTGGGACTTGGTTCCGCTTCCTGAAGAAATTGTTCCTATCGGTTGTAAATGGGTTTACAAGAGGAAGCGCGGGCCTGATGGAAAGGTTGAAACCTATAAGGCTCGACTGGTAGTAAAAGGTTACACGCAGCGACCTAGCAACGACTACGATGAAACTTTTTCGCCAGTAGTAATGCTTAAGTCTATTAGGATTTTGCTTTCTATAGCTCCGTATCATGACTATGAGATTTGGCAAATTGATATCAAAACGGCTTTTCTAAATAGATTTCTTGATGAAGAAATCTATATGGAACAGCCGGAAGGTTTTGCGTCTAGCGAAAACTCGGGTATGATATGTAAGCTTAAGAAGTCCATTTATGGACTTAAACAAGCTTCACGAAGTTGGAATCTTCGATTCGACGAGATTATTAAATCGTCTGGTTTTCTCAAGAATTCGGAAGAATTCACGAAGTTGATTATTTACAGAGGAAGTGAACTGCAAGTTAACGGGTATACGGATTCCGACTTCTAATCGGATCCCGATGATAGAAAGTCTACATCTGGATTCGTCTTTACCCTTAACAAAGGTGCAATTTGCTGGAAGAGTTCCAAACATGGGTCAACAATAGATTCCACCACAGAGGCAGAATACATTGCAGCTTCTGAAGCTGCAAAGGAAGCTGTATGGATTAGGAACTTTATCACAGAATTGGGAGTTTTCCCAAGTATTGAGAATGCGATTCCGTTATACTGTGATAATATTGGAGCCATTACGCAATCAAAGAAACCGAGGGCGCATCAGAAGTCGAAGCATGTGGAACGCAAGTACCACATCATTCGAGAGATCATGTCGCGAGGGGATATTATCGTGTGCAAGGTACCGAATGAAGATAATGTAGCAGACCCGCTTACGAAAGTCATACCTCCGAAGTTATTTGATAAACATGTGGAGTCGATGAGTATTAGATACAATCGATATTGACACTAGAGCAAGTTGGAGATTTTGTTGGGGTTGGTGCTCAGAGCGCCAATATCCGATTGTATTTCCTTGTAAATACTATTGTAAACGTTTTATTATGAATAAAATGAGCAATTTCTATAATATAATATATCTTCTTATATGGTAAAGACGTAATAGACCTTAGGATGATTAGTCATGATATAGTTACAAAAGCGTTGCAAATGGCATTGAGTTGTATCATAACGTTGCCATTCTTAGACAGTTCCTGGTCAAGGTTTACACTACTTGGTCAGTAAAGTAAACCCGTAGAGACCGGCACATGTCGTATACTGGAATAAGTGATTCCAATGATTTCTCAATGAACCATGAGTCTTGGAGACTCGTATAGACGTGTAGGTGTTTATAGCGGATAAACACTGAACGACTCACCGAAGATTCTTAATGGATGGTACATCAACATCAATAAGAATCTTCTCGGGTTGAGTAGCATTTGTGATTCTTCGACTTGAGATACCACTGTGGGCACATGAGACATCTTCTACCCCTAGATGGAAGTGTCGTCACCGATCTATTTAGATCAGACCTCCGCCTATTCGTTGGGTGTGGATAGATCCTTAGGGTGTCCTGTGTGTGTGTTGTGATATTTTATATCGTACCGCAAGTGTACGGTGTCAAGTTTTAGTATAAATGAGTTTAGAGTGTCGAACCCACAGGGATTGCGTTAACTCGCATAAAGTACTACAATTGATAATCCTAACTTTATTTAGACGATAAATAATAAAATTTTTAATAAATAAATAAAATATAAAAATAATAAAATAGGCGGAACTAATTACGATAGAGATTCTGGATCCTGATTTCACCTAGCTGTCACCTATGTATTTGTCATGTCAATTAATCCTTGTTCAGTTATATTATTTATAAGTCAAGATTCCGCAAATATCCACTCCCTCTCTCGAGCATCAGTGAAAATATCATCAACTACAGACTTCGATATCTCTATAAAAATCCAATAGTTAGCGACTCATTACGCTTTGTGATTCTATATTAACGACTTCAAAGGACTACAGATTCTCTCGAACTCTATAAAATCCTAGGTTATATTCTCTAGATCTATTCAAAATCTCCTCTCTCGAGTGATAGATTCTAAACATTCATCATCTTCAATTGTGGCCAACAATCAAGAAGCATTAAACTCAAAAGAATATAAATAAATTAATAAAACTTCATAACAAAATTGATAAACAAAATACAAGGTTCAAGCATAGATTACATCATTCTCCAGAATTAAGGAGTTAATTCATGACAAAAGATAAATACATTGATAAACAAGTCATGAATCTAATGGAAATCATTAGAGTTCTAAGAAAGAAACAAGAAGATAAAACCCGAATTGAATCTCTTCCTCTCCGGACGTCACCGCCTTAATCTCCTCTTTTCGCTCTTCAATCCTCTCCTTGGATCTCTAAAAATATTTGTTTCTGTGTTTTGTGCAGTGTATTAGCCTTCTCCTTTAATTCTGGATGAACTGTTATATTTATAGTGGAGTCTGAGAGTCATTGGGTATCATTAGGGATATTGGAAACCCTAAAATCACTTTCCTGGAGCGCGTAGGTATCGCAGCGCTACAGCTCCTTAAGTGGGCGCCATGGCGCTGAATCCTCGGGAAAATGTATTGGACTCTGCTAACTTGTGGGCGCCATGGCGCCTTTACATTTAATTCAACTAGCGCCAAGGCGCCATTGTCCTTTGATGTTGAGGCGCCAAGGCGCCCTTAATAATAATCATGATGGCGCCTTGGCGCCATTTATAATAATGGTAATGGAGCCTTGGCGCCTTTGCTGATAATGGGCGCCATGGCGCCTATTCCTCTGGAATTTGTATGGGGTTGTGTGGTGCCATGGCGCCTAAGCTCCTGTACTCGTCCTGTGTTCCTGAAACTTCCCAAAACACTTGTAAATATTCCAGGATCCATGTATTAATGCTCCTACAAATTAAAATAGAAAATAAACTATAAATGATATTCAAATATCTCGAAATATAACAAAACAGTAAGTTAAAAATGCCGTAATAAGTGGGTATAAACCACATTTATCAAATACCCCAAACTTAAGGTTTTGCTAGTCCCGAGCAAAAGATAAATTAAAAAATAAATTCAAATAAATAATTAAAAATTACTAAATTAACTAAGCCACTTTCGTAGGGATCACGATTGCATTTAGCATATGCAACAAGCCTTTAAACCCCTAGGCGGCCCTAGTGGACGAGTTATAGTCTCGTGAGGGCTTACAGCGACGACACCCACAAACGTCATTCACACTCAATCATGCAAAATATAAAAATAAAAAAAACATAGTCCCTGATAGTTGCACATAAGATTTTCCTCAAAGAAAGTTTATAAATGAAATTAGAGAACTTTCAAAGTACACAATTGCAACTGAATCCAAATTCTTGAATAAATTATCTAAGCTAGACTCACGGTGTGTGTGTGTTTAAAGGTTCGATCACATCTTGACTCCTAAGTAGGCCAACTCAATGATTTCGTTTAAAAATTAGAATCGATGGGTCAAACCAACCTAGATATCTCAATTATACTCTATAATTGCTTTATTTCGTGCTCAGTATGGTATGATTTTTCTTTTCTTTTCTTGTCTCTTTTTGCTTTCTCATTTTGCACCTTTTTTTCAACTCACATACCCTTTAAGGTAGAATTTCTCCTCATGGTGGTCCTAATACTCGCCCATGGGTAGCTTCACGCTTATCGATTATAGGTGTTTATTTTCTTTCTTTAGAGACATTTTTCTTTTTAGATATACCATACTTCATAACACTAGCAAATCAAGATAGATATCTAAGCAAACGGTCATTCATCGACATGCAATTTTTTCAACTAGTCACCTTGTCAACTACTTAAGTTTTACTGCTAAAAAACATGTTTTTAAGTGTTACGAGTCTAACATAGATCAGTTATTCAAGGCATCAGATAAAAGTAATTCGAGCACTTATTGTTTCTAAAATTTCACCCATAAACAGACAATATTATCACAGGATTTATGCTTTACTATCAAAGGCTAAAACAAATAATAAATTTTTTTAAAAAAAATTAAACAAATAAAAGTTAAAATTAAACAAATAAATAACAAGGAAAAAACATGCACACACCCCCAAACTTAAAATTTACATTGTCCTCAATGTAAGATAAATATCAAGAGCAGAGTGAGGAACACCACTACCGTGCATGGAGTTGATCAGACTCTTGCTGGTTAGAATTTGGTTGCGCGGGCGTTGTGTGTCTCGTGTTACCTGCATAAAATAGCATGCAAAACAAATAAATAAACAAATAGCACACAGTAAAAAAAAAATTTTAAAATAAAGAAAAATAATTGTAAAATAAATGCAAGGGTTGCCTCCCCGCTAGCGCTAAGTTTAACGTCTTCAGCCAGACGCAACCACCCAAATGGTGGTCATGGTAGCTTAAACGTAGTGAACTGGGTAATCTCATCTGCTTTCTTCTTTGGTATCCATCGGTTCTTATGACATGAAAAAGACAGCTTGGCAGGCTGTGGTGATTTATCCATATATGGTCCCCAGGATATGTAGATTTTCTCTCAATTGGAAATTCTGGACTGCACATTCGGCGAGTCGTGATGGACGATACTTGAGCTATCAGTGCACCAACAGGATCTGCCATTGCTTCTTTTCAAACTCACCTCGTACGAAAAATATATAAAAAAAATAAAATCAAATAAAAAAAAATAAAAAAAAAGAAATAAAAACAAAAATAAAACTTAAGACAAAAATAAAGGAAATAAGAAATAAAAACAAAAATAAAAATAAAATTCTAAATTAAAGCTAAGATTACTTGGTAGTAGTATTAATGTAAATTAAATAAACAATCCCCGGCAACGCGCCAAAAACTTGTTGTGATATTTTTATATCGTACCGCAAGTGTACGGTGTCAAGTTTTAGTATAAATCAGTGAAAGAGTGTCGAACCCACAGGGATTGCGTTAACTCGCATTAAGTACTACAATTGATAATCCTAACTTTATTTAGACGATAAATAATAAAGATTTTTAATAAATAAAAAAAATATAAAAAATAATAAATAGGCGGAACTAATACGATAGAGATTCTGGATCCTGATTCCACCTAGCTGTCACCTATGTATTTGTCATGTCAATTAATCCTTGTTCAGTTATATTATTTATAAGTCAAGATTCCGCACAATATCCACTCCCTCTCTCGAGCATCAGTGAAAATATCATCAACTACAGACTTCGATATCTCTATAAAAATCCAATACTTAGCGACTCATTACGCTTTGTGATTCTATATTAACGACTTCAAAGGACTACAGATTCTCTCGAACTCTATAAAATCCTAGGTTATATTCTCTAGATCTATTCAAAATCTCCTCTCTCGAGTGATAGATTCTAAACATTCATCATCTTCAATTGTGGCCAACAATCAAGAAGCATTAAACTCAAAAGAATATAAATAAATTAATAAAACTTCATAACAAAATTGATAAACAAAATACAAGGTTCAAGCATAGATTACATCATTCTCCAGAATTAAGGAGTTAATTCATGACAAAAGATAAATACATTGATAAACAAGTCATGAATCTAATGGAAATCATTAGAGTTCTAAGAAAGAAACAATAAGATAAAACCTGAATTAAATCTCTTCCTCTCCGGACGTCACCGCCTTAATCTCCTCTTTTCGCTCTTCAATCCTCTCCTTGGATCTCTAAAAATATTTGTTTCTGTGTTTTGTGCAGTGTATTAGCCTTCTCCTTTAATTCTGGATGAACTGTTATATTTATAGTGGAGTCTGAGAGTCATTGGGTATCATTAGGGATATTGGAAACCCTAAAATCACTTTCCTGGAGCGCGTAGGTATCGCAGCGCTACAGCTCCTTAAGTGGGCGCCATGGCGCTGAATCCTCGGGAAAATGTATTGGACTCTGCTAACTTGTGGGCGCCATGGCGCCTTTACATTTAATTCAACTAGCACCAAGGCGCCATTGTCCTTTGATGTTGAGGCGCCAAGGCGCCCTTAATAATAATCATGATGGCGCCTTGGCGCCATTTATAATAATGGTAATGGAGCCTTGGCGCCTTTGCTGATAATGGGCGCCATGGCGCCTATTCCTCTGGAATTTGTATGGGGTTTGTGGTGCCATGGCGCCTAAGCTCCTGTACTCGTCCTGTGTTCCTGAAACTTCCCAAAACACTTGTAAATATTCCAGGATCTATGTATTAATGCTCCTACAAATTAAAATAGAAAATAAACTATAAATGATATTCAAATATCTCGAAATATAACAAAACAGTAAGTTAAAAATGCCGTAATAAGTGGGTATAAACCACATTTATCAAATACCCCCAAACTTAAGGTTTTGCTAGTCCCGAGCAAAAGATAAATTAAAAAATAAATTCAAATAAATAATTAAAAATTACTAAATTAACTAAGCCACTTTCGTAGGGATCACGATTGCATTTAGCATATGCAACAAGCCTTTAAACCCCTAGGCGGCCCTAGTGGACGAGTTATAGTCTCGTGAGGGCTTACAGCGACGACACCCACAAACGTCATTCACACTCAATCATGCAAAAATATAAAAATTAAAAAAACATAGTCCCTGATAGTTGCACATAAGATTTTCCTCAAAGAAAGTTTATAAATGAAATTAGAGAACTTTCAAAGTACACAATTGCAACTGAATCCAAATTCTTGAATAAATTATCTAAGCTAGACTCACGGTGTGTGTGTGTTTAAAGGTTCGATCACATCTTGACTCCTAAGTAGGCCAACTCAATGATTTCGTTTAAAAATTAGAATCGATGGGTCAAACCAACCTAGATATCTCAATTATACTCTATAATTGCTTTATTTCGTGCTCAGTATGGTATGATTTTTCTTTTCTTTTCTTGTCTCTTTTTGCTTTTCTCATTTTGCACCTTTTTTTCAACTCACATACCCTTTAAGGTAGAATTTCTCCTCATGGTGGTCCTAATACTCGCCCATGGGTAGCTTCACGCTTATCGATTATAGGTGGTTTATTTTCTTTCTTTAGAGACATTTTTCTTTTTAGATATACCATACTTCATAACACTAGCAAATCAAGATAGATATCTAAGCAAACGGTCATTCATCGACATGCAATTTTTTCAACTAGTCACCTTGTCAACTACTTAAGTTTTACTGCTAAAAACATGTTTTTAAGTGTTTACGAGTCTAACATAGATCAGTTATTCAAGGCATCAGATAAAAGTAATTCGAGCACTTATTGTTTCTAAAATTTCACCCATAAACAGACAATATTATCACAGGATTTATGCTTTACTATCAAAGGCTAAAACAAATAATAAATTTTTTTAAAAAAATTAAACAAATAAAAGTTAAAAATTAAACAAATAAATAACAAGTAAACAACATGCACACACCCCCAAACTTAAAATTTACATTGTCCTCAATGTAAGATAAATATCAAGAGCAAGAGTGAGGAACAACACTACCGTGCATGGAGTTGATCAGACTCTTGCTGGTTAGAATTTGGTTGCGCGGGCGTTGTGTGTCTCGTGTTACCTGCATAAATAGCATGCAAAACAAATAAATAAACAAATAGCACACAGTAAAAAAAAAATTTTTAAAATAAAGAAAATAATTGTAAAATAAATGCAAGGGTTGCCTCCCCGCTAGCGCTAAGTTTAACGTCTTCAGCCAGACGCAACCACCCAAAGTGGTCATGGTAGCTTAAACGTAGTGAACTGGGTAATCTCATCTGCTTTCTTCTTTGGTATCCATCGGTTCTTATGACATGAAAAAGACAGCTTGGCAGGCTGTGGTGATTTATCCATATATGGTCCCCCAGGATATGTAGATTTTCTCTCAATTGGAAATTCTGGACTGCACATTCGGCGAGTCGTGATGGACGATACTTGAGCTATCAGTGCACCAACAGGATCTGCCATTGCTTCTTTTCAAACTCACCTCGTACGAAAAATATATAAAAAAAATAAAATCAAATAAAAAAAAATAAAAAAAAGAAATAAAAACAAAAATAAAACTTAAGACAAAAATAAAGGAAATAAAGAAATAAAAACAAAAATAAAAATAAAATTCTAAATTAAAGCTAAGATTACTTGGTAGTAGTATTAATGTAAATTAAATAAACAATCCCCGGCAACGGCGCCAAAAACTTGTTGTGATATTTTTATATCGTACCGCAAGTGTACGGTGTCAAGTTTTAGTATAAATCAGTGTGAAGAGTGTCGAACCCACAGGGATTGCGTTAACTCGCATTAAGTACTACAATTGATAATCCTAACTTTATTTAGACGATAAATAATAAAGATTTTTAATAAATAAATAAAATATAAAAATAATAAAATTGGCGGAACTAATTACGATAGAGATTCTGGATCCTGATTCCACCTAGCTGTCACCTATGTATTTGTCATGTCAATTAATCATTGTTCAGTTATATTATTTATAAGTCAAGATTCCACAAATATCCACTCCCTCTCTCGAGCATCAGTGAAAATATCATCAACTACAGACTTCGATATCTCTATAAAAATCCAATACTTAGCGACTCATTACGCTTTGTGATTCTATATAACGACTTCAAAGGACTACAGATTCTCTCGAACTCTATAAAATCCTAGGTTATATTCTCTAGATCTATTCAAAATCTCCTCTCTCGAGTGATAGATTCTAAACATTCATCATCTTCAATTGTGGCCAACAATCAAGAAGCATTAAACTCAAAAGAATATAAATAAATTAATAAAACTTCATAACAAAATTGATAAACAAAATACAAGGTTCAAGCATAGATTACATCATTCTCCAGAATTAAGGAGTTAATTCATGACAAAAGATAAATACATTGATAAACAAGTCATGAATCTAATGGAAATCATTAGAGTTCTAAGAAAGAAACAATAAGATAAAACCTGAATTGAATCTCTTCCTCTCCGGACGTCACCGCCTTAATCTCCTCTTTTCGCTCTTCAATCCTCTCCTTGGTTCTCTAAAAATATTTGTTTCTGTGTTTTGTGCAGTGTATTAGCCTTCTCCTTTAATTCTGGACGAACTGTTATATTTATAGTGGAGTCTGGGAGTCATTGGGTATCATTAGGGATATTGGAAACCCTAAAATCACTTTCCTGGAGCGCGTAGGTATCGCAGCGCTACAGCTTCTTAAGTGGGCGCCATGGCGCTGAATCCTCGGGAAAATGTATTGGACTCTGCTAACTTGTGGGCGCCATGGCGCCTTTACATTTAATTCAACTAGCGCCAAGGCGCCATTGTCCTTTGATGTTGAGGCGCCAAGACGCCCTTAATAATAATCATGATGGCGCCTTGGCGCCATTTATAATAATGGTAATGGCGCCTTGGCGCCTTTGCTGATAATGGGCACCATGGCGCCTATTCCTCTGGAATTTGTATGGGGTTTGTGGTGCCATGGCGCCTAAGCTCCTGTACTCGTCCTGTGTTCCTGAAACTTTCCAAAACACTTGTAAATATTCCAGGATCCATGTATTAATGCTCCTACAAATTAAAATAGAAAATAAACTATAAATGATATTCAAATATCTCGAAATATAACAAAACAGTAAGTTAAAAATGCCGTAATAAGTGGGTATAAACCACACTTATCAAATACCCCCAAACTTAAGGTTTTGCTAGTCCCGAGCAAAAGATAAATTAAAAAATAAATTCAAATAAATAATTAAAAATTACTAAATTAACTAAGCCACTTTCGTAGGGATCACGATTGCATTTAGCATATGCAACAAGCCTTTAAACCCCTAGGCGGCCCTAGTGGACGAGTTATAGTCTCGTGATGGCTTACAGCGACGACACCCACAAACGTCATTCACACACAATCATGCAAAAATATAAAAATTAACAAAACATAGTCCCTGATAGTTGCACATAAGATTTTCCTCAAAGAAAGTTTATAAATGAAATTATAGAACTTTCAAAGTACACAATTGCAACTGAATCCAAATTCTTGAATAAATTATCTAAGCTAGACTCACGGTGTGTGTGTGTTTAAAGGTTCGATCACATCTTGACTCCTAAGTAGGCCAACTCAATGATTTCGTTTAAAAATTAGAATCGATGGGTCAAACCAACCTAGATATCTCAATTATACTCTATAATTGCTTTATTTCGTGCTCAGTATGGTATGATTTTTCTTTTCTTTTCTTGTCTCTTTTTGTTTTTCTCATTTTGCACCTTTTTTTTTCAACTCACATACCCTTTAAGGTAGCATTTCTCCTCATGGTGGTCCTAATACTCGCCCATGGGTAGCTTCACGCTTATCGATTATAGGTGGTTTATTTTCTTTCTTTAGAGACATTTTTCTTTTTAGATATACCATACTTCATAACACTAGCAAATCAAGATAGATATCTAAGCAAACGGTCATTCATCGACATGCAATTTTTTCAACTAGTCACCTTGTCAACTACTTAAGTTTTACTGCTAAAAACATGTTTTTAAGTGCTTACGAGTCTAACATAGATCAGTTATTCAAGGCATCAGATAAAAGTAAATCGAGCACTTATTGTTTCTAAAATTTCACCCATAAACAGACAATATTATCACAGGATTTATGCTTTACTATCAAAGGCTAAAACAAATAATAAATTTTTTTAAAAAAAATTAAACGAATAAAAGTTAAAAATTAAACAAAAAATAACAAGTAAACAACATGCACAACCCCCAAACTTAAAATTTACATTGTCCTCAATGTAAGATAAATATCAAGAGCAAGAGTGAGGAACAACACTACCGTGCATGGAGTTGATCAGACTCTTGCTGGTTAGAATTTGGTTGCGCGGGCGTTGTGTGTCTCGTGTTACCTGCATAAATAGCATGCAAAACAAATAAATAAACAAATAGCACACAGTAAAAAAAAAATTTAAAAATAAAGAAAATAATTGTAAAATAAATGCAAGGGTTGCCTCCCTGCTAGCGCTAAGTTTAACGTCTTCAGCCAGACGCAACCACCCAAATGGTGGTCATGGTAGCTTAAACGTAGTGAACCGGGTAATCTCATCTGCTTTCTTCTTTGGTATCCATCGGTTCTTATGACATGAAAAAATACAGCTTGGCATGCTGTGGTGATTTATCCATATATGGTCCCCCAGGATATGTAGATTTTCTCTCAATTGGAAATTCTGGACTGCACATTCGGCGAGTCGTGATGGACGATACTTGAGCTATCAGTGCACCAACAGGATCTGCCATTGCTTCTTTTCAAACTCACCTCGTACGAAAAATATATAAAAAAAATAAAATCAAATAAAAAAAATAAAAAAAAGAAATAAAAACAAAAATAAAACTTAAGACAAAAATAAAGGAAATAAAGAAATAAAAACAAAAATAAAAATAAAATTCTAAATTAAAGCTAAGATTACTTGGTAGTAGTATTAATGTAAATTAAACAAACAATCCCCGGCAACGGCGCCAAAAACTTGTTGTGATATTTTTATATCGTACCGCAAGTGTACGGTGTCAAGTTTTAGTATAAATCAGTGAAAGAGTGTCGAACCCACAGGGATTGCGTTGACTCGCATTAAGTACTACAATTGATAATCCTAACTTTATTTAGACGATAAAAATAAAAAGATTTTTAATAAATAAATAAAATATAAAAAAAATAAAAATAGGCGGAACTAATTACGATAGAGATTCTGGATCCTGATTTCACCTAGCTGTCACCTATGTATTTGTCATGTCAATTAATCCTTGTTCAGTTATATTATTTATAAGTCAAGATTCCGCAAATATCCACTCCCTCTCTCGAGCATCAGTGAAAATATCATCAACTACAGACTTCGATATCTCTATAAAAATCCAATACTTAGCGACTCATTACGCTTTGTGATTCTATATTAACAACTTCAAAGGACTACAGATTCTCTCGAACTCTATAAAATCCTAGGTTATATTCTCTAGATCTATTCAAAATCTCCTCTCTCGAGTGATAGATTCTAAACATTCATCATCTTCAATTGTGGCCAACAATCAAGAAGCATTAAACTCAAAAGAATATAAATAAATTAATAAAACTTCATAACCAAATTGATAAACAAAATACAAGGTTCAAGCATAGATTACATCATTCTCCAGAATTAAGGAGTTAATTCATGACAAAAGATAAATACATTGATAAACAAGTCATGAATCTAATGGAAATCATTAGAGTTCTAAGAAAGAAACAATAAGATAAAACCTGAATTGAATCTCTTCCTCTCCGGACGTCACCGCCTTAATCTCCTCTTTTCGCTCTTCAATCCTCTCCTTGGATCTCTAAAAATATTTGTTTCTGTGTTTTGTGCAGTGTATTAGCCTTCTCCTTTAATTCTGGACGAACTGTTATATTTATAGTGGAGTCTGGGAGTCATTGGGTATCATTAGGGATATTGGAAACCCTAAAATCACTTTCCTGGAGCGCGTAGGTATCGCAGCGCTACAGCTTCTTAAGTGGGCGCCATGGCGCTGAATCCTCGGGAAAATGTATTGGACTCTGCTAACTTGTGGGCGCCATGGCGCCTTTACATTTAATTCAACTAGCGCCAAGGCGCCATTGTCCTTTGATGTTGAGGCGCCAAGGCGCCCTTAATAATAATCATGATGGCGCCTTGGCGCCATTTATAATAATGGTAATGGCGCCTTGGCGCCTTTGCTGATAATGGGCGCCATGGCGCCTATTCCTCTGGAATTTGTATGGGGTTTGTGGTGCCATGGCGCCTAAGCTCCTGTACTCGTCCTGTGTTCCTGAAACTTCCCAAAACACTTGTAAATATTCCAGGATCCATGTAATGCTCCTACAAATTAAAATAGAAAATAAACTATAAATGATATTCAAATATCTCGAAATATAACAAAACAGTAAGTTAAAAATGCCGTAATAAGTGGGTATAAACCACACTTATCAATACCCCCAAACTTAAGGTTTTGCTAGTCCCGAGCAAAAGATAAATTAAAAAATAAATTCAAATAAATATTAAAAATTACTAAATTAACTAAGCCACTTTCGTAGGGATCACGATTGCATTTAGCATATGCAACAAGCCTTTAAACCCTAGGCGGCCCTAGTGGACGAGTTATAGTCTCGTGAGGGCTTACAGCGACGACACCCACAAACGTCATTCACACACAATCATGCAAAAATATAAAAATTAACAAAACATAGTCCTGATAGTTGCACATAAGATTTTCCTCAAAGAAAGTTTATAAATGAAATTAGAGAACTTTCAAAGTACACAATTGCAACTGAATCCAAATTCTTGATAAATTATCTAGCTAGACTCACAGTGTGTGTTGTGTTTAAAGGTTCGATCACATCTTGACTCCTAAGTAGGCCAACTCAATGATTTCGTTAAAAATTAGAATCGATGAGTCAAACCAACCTAGATATCTCAATTATACTATATAATTGCTTTATTTCGTGCTCAGTATGGTATGATTTTTCTTTTCTTTTCTTGTCTCTTTTTGCTTTTCTCATTTTGCACCTTTTTTTTTCAACTCACATACCCTTGAAGGTAGCATTTCTCCTCATGGTGGTCCTAATACTCGCCCATGGGTAGCTTCACGCTTATCGATTATAGGTGGTTTATTTTCTTTCTTTAGAGACATTTTTCTTTTTAGATATACCATACTTCATGACACTAGCAAATCAAGATAGATATCTAAGCAAACGGTCATTCATCGACATGCAATTTTTTCAACTAGTCACCTTGTCAACTACTTAAGTTTTACTGCTTAAAAACATGTTTTTAAGTGCTTACGAGTCTAACATAGATCAGTTATTCAAGACATCAGATAAAAGTAAATCGAGCCACTTATTGTTTCTAAAATTTCACCCATAAACAGACAATCTTTACATGATTTATGCTTTACTATCAAAGGCTAAAACAAATAATAAATTTATTTAAAAAAAATTAAACGAATAAAAGTTAAAAATTAAACAAATATAAATAACAAGTAAACAACATGCACACCCCCCAAACTTAAAATTTACATTGTCCTCAATGTAAGATAAATATCAAGAGCAAGAGTGAGGAACAACACTACGTGCATGGAGTTGATCAGACTCTTGCTGGTTAGAATTTGGTTGCGCGGGCGTTGTGTGTCTCGTGTTACCTGCATAAATAGCATGCAAAACAAATAAATAAACAAATAGCACAAAGTAAAAAAAAAATTTAAAAATTAAGAAAATAAATGTAAATAAATGCAAGGGGTTGCCTCCCCGCTAGCGCTAAGTTTAACATCTTCAGCCAGACGCAACCACCCAAATGGTGGTCATGGTAGCTTAACGTAGTGAACTGGGTAATCTCATCTGCTTTCTTCTTTGGTATCCATCGGTTCTTATGACATGAAAAAGACAGCTTGGCAGGCTGTGGTGATTTATCCATATATGGTCCCCCAGGATATGTAGATTTTCTCTCAATTGGAAATTCTGGACTACACATTCGGCGAGTCGTGATGGACGATACTTGAGCTATCAGTGCACCAACAGGATCTGCCATTGCTTCTTTTCAAACTCACATCGTATGAAAATATATAAAAAAATAATATCAAATAAAATAAAATAAAAAAAAGAAATAAAAACAAAAATAAAACTTAAGACAAAAATAAAGGAAATAAAGAAATAAAAAAAAAATAAAAATAAAATTCTAAATTAAAGCTAAGATTACTTGGTAGTTGTATTAATGTAAATTAAACAAACAATCCCCGGCAACGACGCCAAAAACTTATTGTGATATTTTTATATCGTACTGCAAGTGTACGGTGTCAAGTTTTAGTATAAATGATTTAGAGTGTCGAACCCACAGGGATTGCGTTAACTCGCACTTAGTACTACAATTGATAATCCTAACTTTATTTAGAAATAATTAATAAAGATTTTATAAATAAATAAATATAAAAATAAAAATAATTATATAGGAGGAACTAATACGATAGAGATTCTGGATCCTGATTTCACCTAGCTGTCACCTATGTATTTGTCATGTCAATTAATCATTGTTCAGTTATATTATTTATAAGTCAAGATTCCGCAAATATCCACTCCCTCTCTCGAGCATCAGTGAAAATATCATCAACTACAGACTTCGATATCTCTATAAAAATCCAATACTTAGCGACTCATTACGCTTTGTGATTCTATATTAACGACTTCAAAGGACTACAGATTCTCTCGAACTCTATAAAATCCTAGGTTATATTCTCTAGATCTATTCAAAATCTCCTCTCTCGAGTGATAGATTCTAAACATTCATCATCTTCAATTGTGGCCAACAATCAAGAAGCATTAAACTCAAAAGAATATAAATAAATTAATAAAACTTCATAACAAAATTGATAAACAAATACAAGGTTCAAGCATAGATTACATCATTCTCCAGAATTAAGGAGTTAATTCATGACAAAAGATAAATACATTGATAAACAAGTCATGAATCTAATGGAAATCATTAGAGTTCTAAGAAAGAAACAATACGATAAAACCCGAATTGAATCTCTTCCTCTCCGGACGTCACCGCC
>SKCR01030418.1:0-32931 GCA_019454045.1 Zanthoxylum bungeanum | reverse complement strand
AATTCAAATGAATCATATTCAAGTGAATTTACCAAATTACCATTGCTTTATATTTTTGTCCATTTTAGTCCGAAATTGATCTAATCAATTTTGAATGATTCTAAATCATTTCTAAGATGAACTTAGCATGTTCAAAACATCAAAACACACCAAAAGCTACAAAAACTCCATAAATCATCATCAAAGCCGTGAGCACCATTTGGTGCCCATTTTGGCCATTTGGTCATTTCATGTCTCAAAGTCACCAAATGAAATCCAATCAACATGAAACTTTATATGCATCATATACACATCCAAATACACAACATATATGAAACCCCCAAATTTGGAATTGGTCATGAACCCTAATTTTTCAATTTCCTCAAATTAGACCAAAATATTTAAATCAATTACTTTAATCATCATTCTTTTCATCCAATCCAAGTCTCAACACAATGAAACAACTCAAGATCAAATCTAGGTCATTTAAGAGTGGGTCAATAACTCTAGATTAGCAACATGGTTTCCAAAACCTTAAAAGAAAGTTTATTACTACAATAGTTATACACTTCCTTCATTACACATGCTTCACACTTCACCAAAACTTCCATCAACAAAAACCACAAGGAACAAAGAAAGAAAATCCTAAGAATATCATATATTAAAGCCTAGAACTAAGGAACAAATTCTTACTAATAGCAAGTTCAAGAACTTACTAAAAATCCAAGCTTTTGATGTTTGTCCTTCTTTTTCTTTAGGCTCCTTTGGCTTCCTTTTGTGAAATTTATGTTTTGTGAAATGTATTAGGTTACCAAATGAAAAGCAAATGAAAACAATATATACTTGTTCAAAGAATGGCCTTGGCCGATTCAATGTCCATGTATATACCAAATTTTTCATTTCAAATTCATTTCAAAATCATTTAATCAACTACAAATATCTAAAACACTTTATGGATATTTATTTAAGTCAAAAATTGCAACTAATGTCATTTACTTCAAATATCCTAACATAAGATATTTATATTTTAATTAATTTAATCATTTAACAATTAAATAATTAATTAATTAATCAAATACAAATATATTAAATATATATATAATATTTACATTAAATATTAAAAACATATATTCATTTAGGATAAAAGTCAAATAACTCATTTTGACTATTAATTAATGTGTATTTAATTAATCAAGTATTAAATGTAAATACACAATAATTAGGCAAATGACTATCTAGTCCCTTTAGCACGAATCTTGCGTTTAACCTTTACGACTTTATAAATAATCAATATTATTTATTAATGTTGCTCTAGTGCTCTACGAGTATGTTTCATTATTGAGACTCTCTAGATTCAGGTATATCCGTCACGAAATCAATTTTCGTGTCCATAATCTATCCACCCGTTAATTATGACGATCACAGATAATCTCGCTGAACCATACAGGTCGAGGTCATGGCAAATGTATAATTCCTCCGTCACAGGTATCCGGATAAATCCCAGAGATATAGATGTAAACGTCAAATCTCTATCGGGATTATCCAGTCGACTATTCTATTAGCAATCTCAAAAGAATGTTTAGAACTAGCTTCTAAACTTTACCACGGCCCATGGTTTTATCTGATTGCTAATCATATGGACTACCTATGCTCTGATACACAGAACTGACCGATCCTATCATGATACACATAGGACACCCTGAGGATCTGTCTACACCCAACGAACATGCGGAGGTCTGATCTAAATAGATCGTTGACGTGACTGCCGTCTAAGTGTAGAAGATGTCTCATGTGCCCACAATGGCATCTCAAGTCTAAGAATCACAAGTGCTACTCAACCCAAGAAGATTCTTATTGACGCTGGTGTACCATCCATTAAGAATCTTCGGTGAGTCGTTCAGTGTTTATCCGCTATAAACACCTACACGTCTATACTAGTCTCCAAGACTAATGGTTCATTGAGAAACCATTGGAATCATATATTCCAGTATACGACATGTACCGGTCTCAACGGGTTTACTATACTGACCAAGTAGTGTAAACCTTGACCAGGAACAGTCTGAGAATGACAACGTCATGATACTTCTTAATGTCCGTTGCGACGCTTTTGCAACTGTATCATGACTAATCATTCTCGGGTTAATACGTCTTTACCATATAGAAAGATAGATTATATTATAGAAACTGCATATATTATTCATAATAATAATGTTTTACAGAAGTATTTAACAGAAATACAACCGGGAATTGGCGCTTTGAGCACCAACCCCAACAAAGTGTACTTGGGCGAGAGCAGTACTAAGATGGGTGACCTCTTCGGAAGTCCTCGTGTCGCACCCCAATTTTTATTTTTGATTTATTTTACCATATCTTTGCTTTCGCGGCGCATTCATTCCTTCCGGGCCCCAATCTTTGCCTTGCTTGTGCGCATTCACGTCTATTGGAGAATTCCGATTGTAGTCGACGCCCGGTTCTCGATTTGGGAAAGCCCCATCCACGATGGGAGAGCACGCAGAATTTCGGATAAAGTACATTTTTTGTCATAATGTTGATGGGTGCGACCATACCAACATTAATGCACTGGATCCCATCAGAACTCCGCAGTTATTTATGCTTGGGCGAGAGAGCAGAGTACTAAGATGGGTGACCTCTTGGGAAGTCCTCGTGTTGCACCCCAATTTTTATTTTTGATTTATTTTACCATATCTTTGCTTTCGCGGCGCATTCATTCCTTCCGGGCCCCAATCTTTGTCTTGCTTGTGCGCATTCACGTCGATTGGAGAATTTCGCTTGTAGTCGATGCCCGGTTCTCGATTCGGGAAGGCCCCATCCACGATGGGAGAGCACGCAGAATTTCAGATTAAGTACATTTTTTGTTGAATGTTGATGGGTGCGACCATACCAACCTACTACTCTGCACTGATCCCATTAAAACTCCGCAGTTAAGTGTGCTTGGGCGAGAGCAGTACTAAGATGGGTGACCATTTCTGAAGTCCTCGTGTCGCACCCCAATTTTTATTTTTGATTTATTTTACCATATCTTTGCTTTCGCGGCGCATTCATTCCTTCCGGTCCCCCCAATCTTTGTCTTGCTTGTGCACACTCACGTCGATTGGAGAATTCCGCTTGTAGTCGACGCCCGGTTCTCGATTCGGGAAGGCCCCATCCATGATGGGAGAGCACGCAGAATTTCGGATTAAGTACATTTTTTGTTTGAATGTTGATGGGTGCGACCATACCAACACTACTACTACTGCACTGGATCCCTTCAAAACTCCGCAGTTAAGTGTGTTTGCGCGAGAGCAGTACTAAGATGGGCGACCTCTTGGAAGTCCTCGTGTTGCAACCTAATTTTTATTTTTGATTTATTTTACCATATCTTTGCTTTCGCGGCACATTCATTCCTTCCAGGCCCAAATCTTTGTCTTGCTTGTGCGCATTCACGTCGATTGGAGAATTTCGCTTGTAGTCGACGCCCGGTTCTCGATTCGGGAAGGCCCCATCCACGATGGGAGAGCACGCAGAATTTCAGATTAAGTACATTTTTTGTTTGAATGTTGATGGGTGCGACCATACCAACACTACTGCACTGGATCCCATTAAAACTCCGCAGTTAAGTGTGCTTGGGCGAGAGCAGTACTAAGATGGGTGACCATTTCGGAAGTCCTCGTGTCGCACCCCAATTTTTATTTTTGATTTATTTTACCATATCTTTGCTTTCGCGGCGCATTCATTCCTTCCGGGCCCCAATCTTTGTCTTGCTTGTGCACACTCACGTCGATTGGAGAATTCCGCTTGTAGTCGACGCCCGGTTCTCGATTCGGGAAGGCCCCATCCATGATGGGAGAGCACGCAGAATTTCGGATTAAGTACATTTTTTGTTTGAATGTTGATGGGTGCGACCATACCAACACTACTGCACTGGATCCCTTCAAAACTCCGCAGTTAAGTGTGTTTGCGCGAGAGCAGTACTAAGATGGCTGACCTCTTGGAAAGTCCTCGTGTTGCAACCTAATTTTTATTTTTGATTTATTTTACCATATCTTTGCTTTCGCGGCACATTCATTCCTTCCAGGCCCAAATCTTTGTCTTGCTTGTGCGCATTCACGTCGATTGGAGAATTCCGCTTGTAGTCGACGCCCGGTTCTCGATTTGGGAAGGCCCCATCCACGATGGGAGAGCACGCAGAATTTCGGATTAAGTACATTTTTTGTCTGAATGTTAATGGGTGCGACCATACCAGCACTAATGCACCGGATCCCATCAGAACTCCTCAGTCAAGTGTGCTTGGGCGAGAGCAATACTAAGATGGGTGACCTCTTGGGAAGTCCTCGTGTTGCACCCCAATTTTTATTTTTGATTTATTTTACCATATCTTTTCATTTCGCGGCGCATTTATTCCTTCCGGGCCCCAATCTTTGTCTTGATTGTGCGCATTCACGTCGATTGGAGAATTCCGCTTGTAGTCGACGCCCGGTTCTCGATTCGGGAAGGCCTCATCCATGATGGGAGAGCACGCAGTATTTCAGATTAAGTACATTTTTTGTCTGAATGTTAATGGGTGCGATCATACCAGCACTAATGCACCGGATCCCATCAGAACTCCGCAATTAAGTGTGCTTAGTACTAAGATGGGTGACCTCTTGGGAAGTCCTCGTGTTGCACCCCAATTTTTATTTTTGATTTATTTTACCATATCTTTTCTTTCGCGGCGCATTCATTCCTTCTTGGCCCCAATCTTTGTCTTGCTTGTGCGCATTCACGTCGATTGGAGAATTCAGCTTGTAGTCGACGCCCGGTTCTCGATTCGGGAAGGCCCCATCCACGATGGGAGAGCACGCAGAATTTCGGATTAAATACATTTTTTGTCTGATTTTAATGGGTGCGACCATACCAGCACTAATGCACCGGATCCCATCAGAACTCCGCAGTTAAGTGTACTTGGGCGAGAGCAGTACTAAGATGGGTGACCTCTTCGGAAGTCCTCGTGTCGCACCCCAATTTTTATTTTTGATTTATTTTATCATATCTTTGCTTTCGCGGTGCATTCATTCCTTCCGGGCCCCAATCTTTGTCTTGCTTGTGTGCATTCACGTCGATTGGAGAATTCCGCTTGTAGTCGACGCCCGTTTCTCGATTCGGGAAGGCCCCATCCACGATGGGAGAGCACGTAGAATTTCGGATTAAGTACATTTTTTGTCTAAATGTTAATGGGTGCGACCATACCAGCACTAATTCACCGGATCCCATCAGAACTCCGCAGTTAAGTGTGCTTGGGCGAGAGCAGTACTAAGATGGTGACCTCTTCTGAAGTCCTCGTGTTGCACCCCAATTTTTATTTTTGATTTATTTTACCATATCTTTGCTTTCGCGGCGCATTCATTCCTTCCGGCCCCAATCTTTGTCTTGCTTTTGCACATTCACGTCGATTGGAGAATTCCGCTTGCAGTCGACGCCCGGTTCTCGATTCGGGAAGGCCCCTTCCATGATGGGAGGGCACGCAGAATTTCGGATTAAGTACATTTTTTTCGAATGTTAATGGGTGCGACCATACCAGCACTAATGCACCAGATCCCATCAGAACTCCCAGTTAAGTGTACTTGGGCGAGAGCAGTACTAAGATGGGTGACCTCTTCGGAAGTCCTCGTGTCGCACCCCATTTTTATTTTTGATTTATTTTACCATATTTTTGCTTTCACGGCGCATTCATTCCTTCCGGGCCCCAATCTTTGTCTTGCTTGTACGCATTCACGTCGATTGGAGAATTCCGCTTGTAGTCGACGCCCGGTTCTCGATTCGGGAAGGCCCCATCCACGATGGGAGAGCACGCAGAATTTCGGATTAAGTACATTTTTTGTTTGAATGTTGATGGGTGCGACCATACCAACACTACTGCACTGGATCCCATTAAAACTCCGCAGTTAAGTGTGATTGGGCGAGAGCAGTACTAAGATGGGTGACCTCTTGGAAAGTCCTCGTGTTGCAACCTAATTTTCATTTTTGATTTATTTTACCATATCTTTGCTTTCGCGGCGCATTCATTCCTTCCGGGCCCCAATCTTTGTCTTGCTTGTGCGCATTCACGTCGATTGGAGAATTCCGCTTGTAGTCGACGCCCGGTTCTCGATTTGGGAAGGCCCCATCCACGATGGGAGAGCACGCAGAATTTCGGATAAAGTACATTTTTTGTCTGAATGTTGTGTTGGGGTTGGTGCTTAGAGCGCCAATCCGGACCGTATTTATGTCTGATTCATGAATACGAACATCCCCTTATTCCATAATATTACTTATTTATGGTTGCACCTCTTGTTCTTATATACGTATTCGATCTGATTACGATTAGATTGAAACTAAATGTGGTTTAGTTATATGTATATATTAGACAAAGGCCCGATAATATATAATGCAGTACACAGTTACAAAGTTAATTTGTAATTGACATTGGGAAGTGTCACTGCTATATGAATATTATCAAACATAGTTCCTGGTCAAGATTTGCTAACACGGGTCGGTTAGTCAAATCCGTTGAGACCAGTACATGTCGTATATCGAGACTTGGTCCGATGGTTTATCCCAATGAACCATGAGTCTAGGGAGACTCGTATAGACGTGTAGGTGTTTATAGTGGATAACACTGAACGGCTCACCGAAGATTCTTAATGGATGGTACACACAAACGTCAATAAGAATCTTCTCGGGTTGAGTAGCATAGTGGTCCTTCGACTTGAGATACCACTGTGGATGTATGAGACATCCTCCACACTTAGATGGCAGTCACGTCACTGATCTATTTAGATCAGACCTCCGCCTGTTCATTGGGTGTGGATCGATCCTCAGGATATCCTGTGTGTGTCAAGATAGGATCCGTCAGTTCTGTGTACAGAGCATAGGTAGTCCATATATAATTAGCAGTCTGTTAAATCTGTGGCCACAGTATACTTCGGAAGTAAGTTCCGAGTGTTATTTAAAGATTGCTAATAGATACGTCGATGAGATAATACCTATAGAGATTTGACGTTTACATCTATATCTCTGGGATTATCTGGATACCTGTGACGGAGGGATTATACGTATGCAATGACCTCGACCTGTATGGTTCAGCTAGTTTATCCGTGATCGTCATAATCTACAGGTGGATAGATTATGGACATGAAATTGGATTTCGTGACGGATATACCTGAATCTAGAGAGTCTCAATAATGAAACATACTCGTAGAGCACTAGAGCAACATTTATGAATAATGATGGTTATTTATAAATCGTTTAAACGTTAAACGAAAAATACATGCGAACGGGCCGAACCGTCATTTCCTAATTAATGTGTATTTGTATTTAATATATGATATTATTAAATACACATTAATAAATAGTCAAATAAAGGCATTTGACATATATCATCAATATATGTATTTGAGATATATTAAAGTAAATATAATACATATATTTGATATATTTGTATTTAATTAATTTATTTATATTTAATTGTTAAATGATTAATATAATTAAAATATAAATATATCACCCAATGATAAAGTTAGGAATGATTATAAGTGTAAATGTTTGACTTTACATTAAATGAAGATGTTGTCAAATTGATTTTGACTTCTTAAGATATTTGTTCAAAATTGTTTGAAAATGAAAATATATTTTTCCTTTATTTTTCATTAAATTCGGCCATAACACTTAAAAATATAAGAGTTATATTTTTCTTAGTTGCATTTGTTGACTTAATTAAATATCTAATAAAGTGTTATTTGGATATTTATGCAAGTTGACCAAATGTAAAGTGAAATGAAATTGAAATTGCAAGAACTTGTATTTGGCTAGGTAATTTCGGCCAAGGCAAAGGTTGTCTAAGTATATATTGTTTTTCATTTCATTCCATTCTTAACCTAATACACTTTAAAGAAAAACTCCATTAATGGAAGCAAAGGAAGCTTGTGAGAAAGAAAGAAGAAATCAAAGAAAGCTTGGATTTTAGTAAGTTTTACCAACTTGCTATTAGAAAGGAAAATGTTCCTTAGGATCTAGGCTTTAACATATGATGTTCTTAGGTTATTTCTTTCTTTATTCTTTGTGTTTTTTATGATGGAAGTTTTGGTGAAAGTGTTGAGCATGTATGATGAAGGAAGGTTGTGACTATTGTAGTTATAAGCTTTCTTTTAAGGTTTTGGAAACCATGTTGCTAATCTAGAGTTGTTGACCCACTCTTAGATGACCTAGATTTGATCTTGAGTTGTTTCATTGTGTTGAGACTTTGATTGGATGGAAGAAACATGATTGAAGTAATTGATTTAACCAATTTGGTCTAATTTGTCCAATTTGAAGAAATTGAAAAATTAGGGTTCATGACCAATTCCAAATTTGGGGGTTTTCATATATGTTGTGTATTTGGATGTGTATATGATGCATATAAAGTTTCATGTTGATTGGATTACATCTTGATGTGTTTTAGATGCATGAAATGACAAAAGGCACAAAATGCCACCATTGGGAGCATTCGGCCAAGGAGTTAGATTTTGGGGATTTTGGTGCTTTGGTGTTTTGATGTTTTGAACATGCTAAGTTCATATTATAAATGATTTAGAATCATTCAAAATTGATTAGATCAATTTCAGACTAAAATGGACAAAATACCAAAGTAAGGGTAATTTGGTAAATTCACTTGAATATGATTTATTTGAATTTTATTTCATAATTTGATTATTGGATAATTAAATAAATATGTTTATTTAATTAATCCGAGAAAAAGTTTTGAAATCGGAAGATACGATCTTCCGCCGCTTCCGCTGCGTTACCGGATTATGCCCCTAAAAACCCCTACAAAATGGTATCAGAGCGAGTCTGATTCTAGGCCTCCATAAATGATTAGCTTGTTTTATTCAATGTTTAATCATATTTTCTTGACTTTATACATGCTTGTTATAATCTAATTTGATTAGATTTAGGGTGTATGACACTTAATGGAATATCCCCGCTTAATAAGGTTTTAAAGTAACTAGTATTTGGAATACTTGTTTCTTGGTCCGTCTTGTCAATACGGTTTATAAATATCTTTTCGTTGACTACATCCGAGACCGTGCCTCTGCTGTGAGGGTGTAGCTGATAGAAATTTATTTATGCCGAATGTATATTAGATACTAGATAAATTCAAGCGAAAGCGGAATCCTGAACGTGCCCTAGCTGTCAGGGTTACGCAAGTAACTTGAGTTTATCATTGACAAGTTTAACCTTGGTACGTCTCCTTGTGGGCCTGCCTTCGCAGCGACAACGAGAACGGCCAGGACCGGAACCTCGGAGTCACTAGTGAGTGATTGACAATTAGTTGTCTACCTGTGAATATACGTAGGCGAGACCGTGCCTCTGCTGTGAGTCGAAATATATTCATGGGGTCCTCTTCCCATTATGGAATTCGATTTTAATTATTGAATTCTCGTCTTTCCGTTGGGGATTACGGCATTACGTAAAAATAGTGGGAGGCACTGCTAAGTTTAAAATATTCCATAACTTAGGCATTGTATGTTATTATGGAAATTACCGCTTGTTTGTTTCCTTATTCTATAGTAGATAGAATTAAACTTTTATTTACTGCACACATATTTTGATATGTTATCTGACTAGACTCTTGGTTGCAGTTATTCTAGAATAGGTTCTAGATACTAATAGACTAGGATATTATTAGATTAGTCTAAACCATCGGGAACTGTTGTTCCAATTTTCTTGAAAATAAAGATGGTTAATGACTTAGTTTCTAAGTCATGATAGATAATCTAGATAGATATCCCCTTTAGGATATAATACTTTTAGACAATAGTTTTTTCTATGCAGTAAGAATTGACTTGAATTAGTTCATGTCTCGAGATTCTTGACTAGCATTAAGAAAGCCCCATTAGGTTTTTGTTTTCTAGTAATGACATTTCTAAGCTTTAATTACCTTTAGAGGTAATGTGTCTGACACAATTTGCTAATCAATTATTTGCAATTGTTGTGAATAGTTGAATGCAAATAGTAAATCTAATGAAATGAGATGTGTATAGTTGTGTATAGAAAATATTGATTTTCACAAATACAACAACTATAGGTATTGGATACCAGATCTCCCGTCTAGTTATTTGAAATATCGGTTAACGATTGTTTTGATATTTGATATCGGAACTTGCGACTATTGGATAGTCACTTGTTCTTTATAAACAATTGTTACATATTTTATAATAACTAGTAGTGTCATTGACGTAGAGATAAACATTAAGAAAAATTATTCGGTAAAGTAAATAATTTAGAACGGTGCTTTATGGGTTTAATCACTTAAGCATTGGATGCTTATTCCGTATGGTGAAGGATGATTTGATACTAGATCACACCACATATCCTTATCCATTTAATGAATATTGTATTCAGGAAAGTGATTAAGATCTCGTTTAATCAATGATTGTCATTGGACCACCAGATTTATTTAACTGATACATTGGATGTATGTAGTTTAATGAATAATAATTGCTTAAGGTAGTTTTCTATACTTCGTAACTTAGTTGATGAATTGTCATAACTTAGTTATGTGTTTCTGAAGGAACCATATTGAAAGTCTTGAAAGTATCAAGTACTTTCAATCCGTTCTGATGAAACGTAGATTGAACATTTTGACTTGTTCAAATATATTCAATCTAAAGGTTTTAGAGAATTCTATCCTCAAAATCATAACATGTCTTTGAACTGTTCAAAGATCTTTGATACGATCAAACGTATGAATTTAAAGCAATTAGTTCTAAGGTTATTTAGTGAATATGATTCATATTCAATATTATTCTTCCATGATTCCATCTTGATGGAATTGAGTAGTGGGAGCAATCGGATCTTATATGATTTGGTTCGTTTGATATTGAATGTTACCGAATTAGTTTCAATACTCTTGGGGTTATACTCCACTAACACTAATTCGTCTCTTTAATTAATGTTCCATTATTTTCTACAGTTGCATATATGATATGTATAGGTAGAAAATTTGAATCTTGAAAAGTTTGAGATTTCATCTTTCTTTTATATAATAGTTATATAATGGAAATTACTTACACCCTCGGAGGTATAAGTAAAAGTTTATCGTTTATTCTGTTTAATAGAATATTGTATTCTATTTAATAGAATATCTTTCCTACGATTCTAAGTAATAAAATCGTTTTATTACTTGGTGTGTAACATCATATGTTAACTATTGTAGAAAAGACTTGACTTATTGAAGTCAAATGTCAGAATGATAAATTATAAATGGAACTACGTAATTAATAAGATGAAACAACCCTTATACATCTTCCGTACAAGTCCAATAGGATAACAGAATCATTCACGAGTATTTGATACTTAATGGTTCCGTTGTTTTCTTACTAAGATGGGTGACCTCTTGGGAAGTCCTCGTGTTGCACCCTAATATTTATTTTTGATTTATTTTACCATATCTTTGCTTTCGCAGCGCATTCATTCCTTCCGGGCCCCAATCTTTGTCTTGCTTGTGCGCATTCACGTCGATTGGAGAATTCCGCTTGCAGTCGACGCCCGGTTCTCGATTCGGGAAGGCCCCATCCACGATGGGAGAGCACGCAGAATTTCGGATTAAGTACATTTTTTTGTCTGAATGTTAATGGGTGCGACCATACCAGCACTAATGCACCGGATCCCATCAGAACTCCGCAGTTAAGTGTACTTTGGCGAGAGCAGTACTAAGATGGGTGACCTCTTCGGAAGTCCTCGTGTTGCACCCCAATTTTTATTTTTGATTTATTTTACCATATATTTGCTTTCGCGGCGCATTCATTCCTTCCGGGCCTCAATCTTTGTCTTGCTTGTGCGCATTCACACGTCGATTGGAGAATTCCGCTTGTAGTCGACGCCCGGTTCTCGATTTGGAAGGCCCCATCCACGATGGGAGAGCACGCAGAATTTCGGATTAAGTACATTTTTTGTCTAAATGTTGATGGGTGCGACCATACCAACACTAATGCACTGGATCCCATCAGAACTCCGCAGTTAAGTGTGCTTGGGCGAGAGCAGTACTAAGATGCGTGACCTCTTGGGAAGTCCTCGTGTTGCACCCCAATTTTTATTTTTGATTTATTTTACCATATCTTTTCATTTCGCGGCGCATTTATTCCTTTTGGGCCCCAATCTTTGTCTTGGTTGTGCGCATTCACGTTGATTGGAGAATTCCGCTTGTAGTCGACGCCCGGTTCTCGATTCGGGAAGGCCCCATCCACGATGGGAGAGCACGCAGTATTTCAGATTAAGTACATTTTTTGTCTGAATTTTAATGGGCGCGATCAAACCAGCACTAATGCACCGGATCCCATCAGAACTACGCAATTAAGTGTGCTTAGTACTAAGATGGGTGACCTCTTGGGAAGTCCTCGTGTTGCACCCCAATTTTTATTTTTGATTTATTTTACCATATCTTTGCTTTCGCGGCGCATTCATTCCTTCTGGGCCCCAATCTTTGTCTTGCTTGTGCGCATTCACGTCGATTGGAGAATTCCGCTTGTAGTCGACGCCGGTTCTCGATTCGGGAAGGCCCCATCCACGATGGGAGAGCACGCAGAATTTCAGATTAAGTACATTTTTTGTCTGAATGTTAATGGGTGCGACCATACCAGCACTAATGCACCGGATCCCATCAGAACTCCGCAGTTAAGTGTACTTGGGCGAGAGCAGTACTAAGATGGGTGACCTCTTCGGAAGTCCTCGTGTCGCACCCCAATTTTTATTTTTGATTTATTTCACCATATCTTTGCTTTCGCGGCGCATTCATTCCTTCCGGGCCCCAATCTTTGTCTTGCTTGTGCGCATTCACGTCGATTGGAGAATTCCGCTTGTAGTCGACGCCCGGTTCTCGATTCGGGAAGGCCCCATCCACGATGGGAGAGCACGCAGAATTTCGGATTAAGTACATTTTTTGTCTGAATGTTAATGGGTGCGACCATACCAGCACTAATGCACCGGATCCCATCAGAACTCCGCAGTTAAGTGTGCTTGGGCGAGAGCAGTACTAAGATGGTGACCTCTTCGGAAGTCCTCGTGTTGCACCCCAATTTTTATTTTTGATTTATTTTACCATATCTTTGCTTTTGCGGCGCATTCATTCCTTCCGGTCCCCAATCTTTGTCTTGGTTGTGCGCATTCACGTCGATTGGAGAATTCCGCTTGTAGTCGACGCCTGGTTCTCGATTCGGGAAGGCCCCATCCACGATGGGACAGCACGCAGAATTTCGGATTAAGTACATTTTTTGTCTGAATGTTAATGGGTGCGACCATACCAGCACTAATGCATTGGATCCCATCAGAACTCCGCAGTTAAGTGTGCTTGGGCGAGAGCAGTACTAAGATGGGTGACCTCTAGGGAAGTCATCGTGTTGCACCCCAATTTTTAATGATGACAATGTCTTAGTTGGGTGAACTACAATTGATCCCTCATGAAATACTGGATTGAGGAATGAAACCCCACGAGACATTTGAAGTTGTCACAATCATTAAGAAGTTGACTCCATTATGGAAGGACTTCAAGAGTTATCTGAAACATAAGAAGAAACAAATGAGTCATGAATAGGACAACGGGAACTCCAAGAATGGTAGCTTCCTTCACTCGGAGAACCGTACACATGTTAGATAATTTAATATAATCAAACAAGCGTATTCTTTGGAAATATTAGAAACTTTTGAAGTTCATAGCTTTGTGTTCGGAGATCCGATTGGGGCGAATTTTTTTTAAGCCGCATAAAATTTCGAGATAGATGATGTGGTAAAGATCTGTAGGTGCTAGGGGTAATTTTGACACTTAATTTCTTGTTTTTCTTAGGTTTTGTTGCATTTTTTAGATATTTATTTTTTAAACACTAAATTTTTTATACCATTAGGAATTTAAATTTGGCTTCTACCACTCAAAATAGTAAATAAATGTCAAACTAGAAATATTGACTATAAAATTTCGGAACTCCGCAGTTAAGCGTGCTTGGGCCCCGGACTCGATTCTCGATTCGGGAAGGCCCTGTCCACGATGGGAGAGCACGCAAAATTTCGGAATAAGTAAATTTTTTGTCTGAATGTTGAAGGGTGCGACCATACCAGCACTAATGCACCAGATCCCATCAGAACTCTGCAGTGAAGTGTGCTTGGGCGAGAGCAGTACTAAGATGGGCGACCTCTTGGCAAGTCCTTGTGTTGCACCCCAATTTTTATTTTTGATTTATTTTACCATATCATTGCTTTCGCGGCGCATTCATTCCTTCCGGGCCCCAATCTTTGTCTTGCTTGTGCGCATCCACGCGAATGGAGAATTCCGCTTGTAGTCGACGCCCGGTTCTCGATTCGGGAAGGCCCCGTCCACGATGGGAGAGCACGCAGAATTTCGGATTAAGTAAATTTTTTGTCTGAATGTTGATGGGTGCGACCATACCAGCTCTAATGCACCGGATCCCATAAGAACTCCGCAGTCAAGTCTGTTTGGGCGAGAGCAGTACTAAGATGGGTGACCTCTTGGGAAGTCCTCGTGTTGCACCCCAATTTTTATTTTTGATTTATTTTACCATATCCTTGCTTTCGCGGCGCGCATTCATTCCTTCCGGGCCCCAAACTTTGTCTTGCTTGTGCGCATTCACGTCGATTGGAGAATTCCGCTTGTAGTCGACGCCCGGTTCTCGATTCGGGAAGGCCCCATCCACGAAGGGAGAGCACGCATAATTTCGGATTAAGTACATTTTTTGTCTGAATGTTAATGTGCGACCATACCAGCACTAATGCACCGGATCCCATCAGAACTCCGCAGTTAAGTGTGCTTGGGCTAGAGCAGTACTAAGATGGGTGACCTCTAGGAAGTCCTCGTCTTGCACCCCAATTTTTAATGATGACAATGTCTTAGTTGGGTGAACTACAAGTGATCCCTCATGAAATACTGGATTGAGGAATGAAACCCCACGAGACATTTGAAGTTGTCACAATATTAAGAAGTTGACTCCATTATGGAAGGACTTCAAGAGTTATCTGAAACATAAGAAGAAACAAATGAGTCATGAATAGGACAACGGGAACTCCAAGAATGGTAGCTTCCTTCACTCGGAGTACCGTACACATGTTAGATAATTTAATATAATCAAACAAGCGTCTTCTTTGGAAATATTGGAAACTTGGAAGTTCATAGCTTTGTGTTCAGAGATCCGATTGAGGCGAATTTTTTTTTAGGCCTCATAAAATTTCGAGATAAATGTTGTGGTAAAGATCCGTAGGTGCTATGGGGTAATTTTGACACTTAATTTCTTGTTTTTCTTAGGTTTTGTTGCAATTTTTAGATATTTATTTTTTAAACACTAAAATTTTTATACCATTAGGAATTTAAATTTGGCTTCTACCACTCAAAATAGTAAATAAATGTCCAAGTAGAAATATTGACTATAAAATTTTCGGAACTCCGCAGTTAAGCGTGCTTGGGCCCCGGACTCGGTTCTCGATTCGGGAAGGCCCTGTCCACGATGGGAGAGCACGCAGAATTTCGGATTAAGTAAATTTTTTGTCTGAATGTTGAAGGGTGCGACCATACCAGCACTAATGCACCAGATCCCATCAGAACTCTGCAGTGAAGTGTGCTTGGGCGAGAGCAGTACTAAGATGGGCGACCTCTTGGGAAGTCCTTGTGTTGCACCCCAATTTTTATTTTTGATTTATTTTACCATATCTTGCTTTCGCGGCGCATTCATTCCTTCCGGTCCCCAATCTTTGTCTTGCTTGTGCGCATCCACACGATTGGAGAATTCCGCTTGTAGTCGACGCCCGGTTCTTGATTCGGGAAGGCCCCGTCCACGATGGGAGAGCACGTAGAATTTCGGATTAAGTAAATTTTTGTCTGAATGTTGATGGGTGCGACCATACCAGCACTAATGCACCGGATCCCATTAGAACTCCGCAGTCAAGTGTGCTTGGGCGAGAGCAGTACTAAGATGGGTGAACTCTTGGGAAGTCCTCGTGTTGCACCTCAATTTTTATTTTTGATTTATTTTACCATATCTTTACTTTTGCGGCGCATTCATTCTTTCCGGGCCCCAATCTTTGTCTTGCTTGTGCGCATTCACGCGATTGGAGAATTCCGCTTGTAGTTGACGTCCGGTTTTCGATTCGGGAAGGCCCCATCCACGATGGGAGAGCACGCAGAATTTCGGATTAAGTATATTTTTTGTCTGAATGTTGATGGGTGCGACCATACCAGCACTAATGCACCGGATCCCATCAGAACTCCGCAGCTAAGTGTGCTTGGGCGAGAGCAGTACTAAGATGGGTGACCTCTTGGGAAGTCCTCGTGTTGCACCCCAATTTTTATTTTTGATTTATTTTACCATATCTTTGCTTTCGCGGCACATTCATTCCTTCCGGGCCCCAAACTTTGTCTTGCTTGTGCGCATTCACGTCGACTGGAGAATTCCGCTTGTAGTCGACGCCCGGTTCTCGATTCGGGAAGGCCCCATCCACGATGGGAGAGCACGCATAATTTCGGATTAAGTACATTTTTTGTCTGAATGTTAATGTGCGACCATACCAGCACTAATGCACCGGATCCCATCAGAACTCCGCAGTTAAGTGTCCTTGGGCTAGAGCAGTAATAAGATGGGTGACCACTTGGGAAGTCCTCGTGTTGCACCCCAATTTTTAATGATGACAATGTCTTAGTTGGGTGAACTACAAGTGATCCCTCATGAAATACTGGATTGAGGAATGAAACCCCACGAGACATTTGAAGTTGTCACAATCATTAAGAAGTTGACTCCATTATGGAAGGACTTCAAGAGTTATCTGAAACATAAGAAGAAACAAATGAGTGATGAATAGGACAACGGGAACTCCAAGAATGGTATCTTCATTCACTCGGAGAACTGTACACATGTTAGATAATTTAAGATAATCAAACAAGTGTCTTCTTTGGAAATGTTAGAAACTTTGGAAGTTCATAACTTTGTGTTCGGAGATCCGATTGAGGCGAATTTTTTTTAAGCCACATAAAATTTCGAGATAAATGTTGTGGTAAAGATCCGTAGGTGCTTGGGGGTAATTTTGACCCTTAATTTCTTGTTTTTCTTAGGTTTTGTTGCATTTTTTAGATATTTATTTTTTAGACACTAAATTTTTTATACCATTAGGCATGTAAATTGGCTTCTACCACTCAAAATCGTAAATAAATGTCCAACTAGAAATATTGACTATAAAATTTCGGAACTCCGCAGTTAAGCGTGCTCGGGCCCCGGACTCGGTTCTCGATTCTAGAAGGCCCCGTCCACGATGGGAGAGCACGCATAATTTCGGATAAGTATATTTTTTGTCTGAATGTTGAAGGGTGCGACCATACCAGCACTAATGCACCGGATCCCATCAGAACTCTGCAGTTACATGTGTTTGGGCGAGAGCAGTACTAAAATTGGTGACCTATTGGGAATTCCTCGTGTTGCACCCCAATTTTTATTTTTGATTTATTTTACCATATCTTTGCTTTCGCGGCGCATTCATTCCTTCCGGGCCCCAATCTTTGTCTTGCTTGTGCGCATCCACGCGATTGGAGAATTCCTGCTTGTAGTCGACGCCCATCAGAACTCCGCAGTCAAGTGTGATTGGGCGATAGCAGTACTAAGATGGTGACCTCTTGGGAAGTCCTCGTGTTGCACCCCAATTTTTATTTTTGATTTATTTTACCATATCTTTGCTTTTGCGGCACATTCATTCCTTCCGGGCCCCAATCTTTGTCTTGCTTGTGCGCATTCACGCGATTGGAGAATTCCGCTTGTAGTCGACGCCCGGTTCTCGATTCGGGAAGGCCCCATCCACGATGGGAGAGCACGCAGAATTTCAGATTAAGCATATTTTTTGTCTGAATGTTGATGGGTGCGACCATACCAGCACTAATGCACCGGATCCCATCAGAACTCCGCAGTTAAGTGTGCTTGGGCGAAAGCAGTACTAAGATTAGGTGACCTCTTTTGAAGTCCTAGTGTTGCACCCCAATTTTTATTTTTGATTTATTTTACCATATTTTTGCTTTCGCGGCGCATTCATTCCTTCCGGGCCCAAATCTTTGTCTTGCTTGTGCGCATTCACGTCGATTGGAGAATTCCTCTTGTAGTTGACGCCCGGTTCTCGATTCGGGAAGGCCCCATCCACGATCGGAGAGCACGCATAATTTCAGATTAAGTACATTTTTTGTCTGAATGATACTGTGCGACCATACCAGCACTAATGCACCGGATCCCATCAGAACTCCGCAGTTAAGTGTGTTTGGGCGAGAGCAGTACTAAGATGGGTGAACTCTTGGGAAGTCCTCGTGTTGCACCCCAATTTTTAATGATGACAATGTCTAAGTTGGTTGAACTACAAGTGATCCCTCATGAAATACTGGATTGAGGAATGAAACCCCACGAGACATTTGAAGTTGTCACAATCATTAAGAAGTTGACTCCATTATGGCAGGACTTCAAGAGTTATCTGAAACATAAGAAGAAACAAATGAGTCATGAAAAGGACAACGAGAACTCCGAGAATGGTAGTTTCCTTCACTCGGAGAACCGTACACATGTTAGATAATTTATATAATCAAACAAGCGTATTCTTTGGAAATATTAGAAACTTTTGAAGTTCATAGCTTGTAGTCGACGCCGGTTCTCGATTCGGGAAGGCCCCATCCACGATAAGAGAGCACGCAGAATTTCGGATTAAGTACATTTTTTGTCTGAATGTTGATGGGTGCGACCATACCAGCTCTAATGCATCGGATCTCATCAGAACTACGCAGTTAAGTGTGCTTGGGCGAGAGCAGTACTAAGATAGGTGACCTCTTGGGAAGTACTCGTGTTGCACCCCAATTTTTATTTTTGATTTATTTTACCATATCTTTGCTTTCGCGGCGCATTCATTCCTTCCGGGCCCCAATCTTGGTCTTGCTTGTGTGCATTCACGTCGATTGGAGAATTCCGCTTGTAGTCGACGCTAGTTCTCGATTCGGGAAGGCCCCATCCACGATGGGAGAGCACGCAGAATATCGGATTAAGTTTATTTTTTGTCTGAATGTTGATGGGTGCGACCATACCAGCACTAATGCACCGGATCCCATCAGAACTCCGCAGTCAAGTGTGCTTGGGCGAGAGCAGTACTAAGATGGGTGACCTCTTGGGAAGTCCTCGTGTTACACCCCAATTTTTATTTTTGATTTATTTTACCATATCTTTGCTTTCGCGGCGCATTCATTCCTTCCGGGCCTCAATCTTTGTCTTGCTTGTGCGCATTCACGTCGATTGGAGAATTCCGCTCGTAGTCGACGCCGGTTCTCGATTCGGGAATGCCCCATCCACGATAGGAGAGCACGCAGAATTTCGGATTAAGTACATTTTTTGTCTGAATGTTGATGGGTGCGACCATACCAGCACCAATGCACCGGATCCCATCAGAACTCTGCAGTTAAGTGTGCTTGGGCGAGAGCAGTACTAAGATGGGTGACCTCTTGGGAAGTCCTCGTGTTGCACCCCTATTTTTAATGATGACAATGGCTTAGTTTGGTGAACTACAAGTGATCCCTCATGATATACATGTTTGATAATAGTAGTTTCTTTCACTCAGAGAACGGTACACATGTTTGATAATTTAATATAATCAAACAAGCGTCTTCTTTGGAAATGTTAGAAACTTTGGAAGTTCATAACTTTGTGTTCGGAGATCCGATTGAGGCGAATTTTTTTTTTAATCCGCATAAAATTTCGAGATAAAGCAGTGGTCAAGCTCCGTAGGAGCTTGGGGGTAATTTTGACCCTTAATTCTTGTTTTTCTAGGTTTTGATGCATTTTTTAGATATTTATTTTTTAAACACTAAAAATTTTCTACCATTAGCATTTAAATTTGGCTTCTACCACTCAAAATAGTAAATAAATGTCCAACTAGAAATATTGAATATAAAATTTTTGGAACTCCGCAGTTAAGTGTGCTCTGGCCCCGGACTCGGTTCTCGGTTCGGGAAGGCCCCGTCCACGATGGGAGAGCACGCAGAATTTCGGATTAAGTACATTTTTTGTCTGAATGTTGATGGGAGCGACCATACCAGCACTAATGCACCGGATCCCATCAGAACTCCGCAGTTAAGTGCGCTTGGGCGAGAGCAGTACTAAGATGGGTGACCTCTTGGGAAGTCCTCGTGTTGCACCCCTAAGATGGGTGACCTCTTGGGAAGTCATCGTGTTTCACCCCTATTTTTATTTTTGATTTATTTTACCATATCTTTGCTTTCGAGGCGCATTCATTCCTTCCGGGCCCCAATCTTTGTCTTGCTTGTGTGCATTCACGTCGATTGGAGAATTCCGCTTGTAGTCGACGCCGGTTCTCGATTCGGGAAGGCCCCATCCACGATGGGAGAGCACGCAGAATTTCGGATTAAGTACATTTTTTGTCTGAATGTTAATGGGTGCGACCATACCAGCACTAATGCTCCGGATCCCATCAGAACTCTGCAGTTAAGTGTGCTTGGGCGATAGCAGTACTAAGATGGGTGACCTCTTGGGAAGTCCTCGTGTTGCACCCCAATTTTTAATGATGACAATGGCTTAGTTTGGTGAACTACAAGTGATCCCTCATGATATACATGTTTGATAATGGTAGTTTCTTTCACTCGGAGAACCGTACACATGTTTGATAATTTAATATAATCAAACAAGCGTCTTCTTTGGAAATGTTAGAAACTTTGGAAGTTCATAACTTGTGTTCGGAGATCCGATTGAGGCGATTTTTTTTTTAAACCGCATAAAATTTTGATATAAAAGCAGTGGTCAAGATCCGTAGGAGCTTGGGGGTAATTTTGACCCTTAATTTCTTGTTTTTCTTAGGTTTTGATGCATTTTTTAGATATTTATTTTTTAAACACTAAAAATTTTCTACCATTAGGCATTTAAATTTGGCTTCTACCGCTCAAAATAGTAAATAAATGTCCAACTAGAAATATTGAATATAAAATTTTCGGAACTCCGCAGTTAAGTGTGCTCTGGCCCCGGACTCGGTTCTCGGTTCGGGAAGGCCCCGTCCACGATGGGAGAGCACGCATAATTTCGGATTAAGTACATTTTTGTCTGAATGTTGATGGGAGCGACCATACAAGCACTTATGCACCGGATCCCATCAGAACTCCGCAGTTAAGTGTGCTTGGGCGAGAGTAGTACTAAGATATGTGACCTCTTGGGAAGTCCTCGTGTTGCAACCCAATTTTTATTTTTGATTTATTTTACCATATCTTTGCTTTCGCGTCGCATTCATTCCTTCCGGGCCCCAATCTTTGTCTTGCTTGTGTGCATTCACGTCGATTGGTAATTCCGCTTGTAGTCGACGCCGGTTCTCGTTTCGGGAAGGCCCCATCCACGATGGGAGAGCACGCAGAATATCGGATTAAGTATATTTTTTGTCTGAATGTTGATGGGTGCGACCATACCAGCACTAATGCACTGGATCCCATCAGAACTCCGCAGTTAAGTGTGCTTGGGCGAGTGCAGTACTAAGATGGGTGACCTCTTGGGAAGTCCTCGTGTTGCACCCCAATTTTATTTTTGATTTATTACCATATCTTTGCTTTCGCGGCACATTCATTCATTCCGGGCCCTAATATTTGTCTTGCTTGTGTGCATTCACGCCGATTGGAGAATTCCGCTTGTAGACGACGCCGGTTCTCGATTCGGGAAGGCCCCATCCACGATAGGAGAGCACGCAGAATTTCGGATTAAGTACATTTTTTGTCTAAATGTTGATGGTTGCGACCATACCTGCACTAATGCATCAGATCTCATCAGAACTCCGCAGTTAAGTGTGTTTGGGCTATAGCAGTACTAAGATGGGTGACCTCTTGGGAAGTCATCGTGTTGCACCCCAATTTTTATTTTTGATTTATTTTACCATATCTTTGCTTTCGCGGCGCATTCATTCCTTCCGGGCCCCAATCTTTGTCTTGCTTGTGTGCATTCACGTCGATTGGAGAATTCCGCTTGTAGTCGACGCCGGTTGGTTCTCGATTCGGGAAGGCCCCATCCACGATGGGAGAGCACGCAGAATATCGGATTAAGTTTATTTTTTGTCTGAATGTGATGGGTGCGACCATACCAGCACTAATGCACCGGATCCCATCAGAACTCCGCCAGTCAAGTGTGCTTGGGCGAGAGCAGAGTACTAAGATGGGTGACCTCTTGGGAAGTCCTCGTGTTGCACCCCAATTTTTATTTTTGATTTATTTTACCATATCTTGCTTTCGCGGCGCATTCATTCCTTCCGGGCCTCAATCTTTGTCTTGCTTGTGCGCATTCACGTCGATTGGAGAATTCCGCTTGTAGTCGACGCCGGTTCTCGATTCGGAAGGCCCCATCCACGATAGGAGAGCACGCAGAATTTCGGATAATTAAGTACATTTTTTGTCTGACTGTTGATGGGTGCGACCATACCAGCACTAATGCACCGGATCCCATCAGAACTCTGCAGTTAAGTGTGCTTGGGGGCGATAGCAGTACTAAGATGGGTGACCTCTTGGGAAGTCCTCGTGTTGCACCCCAATTTTTAATGATGACAATGGCTTAGTTTGGTGAACTACAAGTGATCCCTCATGATTTACATGTTTGATAATGGTAGTTTCTTTCACTCAGAGAACCGTACACATGTTTGATAATTTAATATAATCAAACAAGCGTCTTCTTTGGAAATGTTAGAAACTTTGGAAGTTCATAACTTTGTGTTCCGAGATCCGATTGAGGCGAATTTTTTTTTTAATCCGCATAAAATTTCGAGAGAAAAGCAAGTGGTCAAGCTCCGTAGGAGCTTGGGGGTAATTTTGACCCTTAATTTCTTGTTTTTCTTAGGTTTTGATGCATTTTTTAGATATTTATTTTTTAAACACTAAAAATTTTCTGCCATTAGGCATTTAAATTTGGCTTCTACCACTCAAAATAGTAAATAAATCTCCAACTAGAAATATTGAATATAAAATTTTCGGAACTCCGCCAGTTAAGCGTGCTCTGGCCCCGGACTCGGTTCTCGGTTCGGGAAGGCCCCGTCCACGATGGGAGAGCACGCATAATTTCGGATTAAGTACATTTTTTGTCTGAATGTTGATGGGAGCGACCATACCAGCACTAATGCACCGGATCCCATCAGAACTCCGCAGTTAAGTGTGCTTGGGCGACCTCTTGGGAAGTCCTCGTGTTGCACCCCAATTTTTATTTTTGATTTATGTTACCATATCTTTTGCTTTCGCGGCACATCATTCCTTCCGGGCCCCAATCTTTGTCTTGCTTGTGTGCATTCACGTCGATTGGAGAATTCCGCTTGTAGTCGACGCCGGTTCTCGATTCGGGAAGGCCCCATCCACGATGGGAGAGCACGCAGAATTTCGGATTAGTACATTTTTTGTCTGAATGTTATGGGTGCGACCATACCAGCACTAATGCACGGATCCCATCAGAACTCCGCAGTTAAGTGTGCTTGGGCTAGAGCAGTACTAAGATGGGTGACCTCTTGGGAAGTCCTCGTGTTGCACCCCAATTTTTAATGATGACAATGGCTTGGTTGGGTGAACTACAAGTGATCCCTCATGATATACATGTTTGATAATGGTAGTTTCTTTCACTCGGAGAACCGTACAATGTTTGATAATTTAATATAATCAAACAAGCGTCTTCTTTGGAAATGTTAGAAACTTTGGAAGTTCATAACTTTGTGTTCGGAGATCCGATTGAGGCGAATTTTTTTTTTAAACGCATAAAATTTCGAGATAAAAGCAGTAAAGTGGTCAAGATCCGTAGGAGCTTAGGGGTAATTTTGACCCTTAATTCTTGTTTTTCTTAGGTTTTGATGCATTTTTTTTAGATATTTATTTTTTAAACACTAAAAATTTTCTACCATTAGGCATTTAATTTGGCTTCTACCACTCAAAATAGTAAATAAATGTCCAACTAGAAATATTGAATATAAAATTTTCGGAACTCCGCAGTTAAGCGTGCTCTGGCCCCGGACCGGTTCTCGGTCGGGAAGGCCCCGTCCACGATGGGACAGCACGCACATAATTCGGATTAAGTACATTTTTTGTCTGAATGTTGATGGGAGCGACCATACCAGCACTAATGCACCATGATCCCATCAGAACTCCGCTGTTAAGTGTGCTTGGGCGAGAGTAGTACTAAGATATGTGACCTCTTGGGAAGTCCTCGGTGTGAAACCATTTTTATTTTTGATTTTTTTACCATATCTTTGCTTTCGCGGCGCATTCATTCCTTCCGGGCCCCAATCTTTGTCTTGCTTGTGTGCATTCACGTCGATTGGAGAATTCCGCTTGTAGTCGACTCCGGTTCTCGGTTCGGGAAGGCCCCGTCCACGATGGGACAGCACGCATAATTTCGGATTAAGTACATTTTTTGTCTGAATGTTGATGGGTGCGACCATACCAGCACTAATGCACCGGATCCCATCAGAACTCCGCAGTTAAGTGTGCTTGGGCGAGAGCAGTACTAAGATGGGTGACCTCTTGGGAAGTCCTCGTGTTGCACCCCAATTTTTATTTTTGATTTATTTTACCATATCTTTGCTTTCGCGGCGCATTCATTCATTCCGGCCCTAATATTTGTCTTGCTTGTGTGCATTCACGCCGATTGGAGAATTCCGCTTGTAGTCGACGCCGGTTCTCGATTCGGGAAGGCCCCATCCGATAGGAGAGCACGCAGAATTTCGGATTAAGTCATTTTTTGTCTGAATGTTAATGGGTGCGACCATACCAGCACTAATGCACCGGATCCCATCAGAACTCCGCAGTTAAGTGTGCTTGGGCGAGAGCAGTACTAAGATGGGTGACCTCTTGGGAAGTCCTCGTGTTGCACCCCTATTTTTATTTTTGATTTATTTTACCATATCTTTGCTTTCGAGGCGCATTCATTCCTTCCGGGCCCCAATCTTTGTCTTGCTTGTGTGCCTTCACGTCGATTGGAGAATTCCGCTTGTAGTCGACGCCGGTTCTCGATTCGGGAAGGCCCCGTCCACGATGGGACAGCACGCAGAATTTCGGATTAAGTATATTTTTTGTCTGAATGTTGATGGGTGCGACCATACCAGCACTAATGCACCGGATCTCATCAGAACTCGGCAGTTAAGTGTGCTTGGGCGAGAGTAGTACTAAGATATGTGACCTCTTGGGAAGTCCTCGTGTTGCAACCCAATTTTTATTTTTGATTTATTTTACCATATCTTTGCTTTCGCGGCGCATTCATTCCTTCCGGGCCCCAATCTTTGTCTTGCTTGTATGCATTCACGTCGATTGGAGAATTCCGCTTGTAGTCGACGCCGGTTCTCGATTCGGGAAGGCCCCATCCACGATGGGAGAGCACGCAGAATATCAGATTAAGTATATTTTTTGTCTGAATGTTGATGGGTGCGACCATACCAGCACTAATGCACCGGATCCCATCAGAACTCCGCAGCTAAGCGTGCTTGGGCGAGAGCAGTACTAAGATGGGTGACCCTTGGGAAGTCCTCGTGTTGCACCCCAATTTTTATTTTTGATTTATTTTACCATATCTTTGCTTTCGCGGCGCATTCATTCATTCCGGGCCCTAATATTTGTCTTGCTTGTGTGCATTCACGCCGATTGGAGAATTCCGCTTGTAGTCGACGCCGGTTCTCGATTCGGGAAGGCCCCATCCACGATAGGAGAGCACGCAGAATTTCGGATTAAGTACATTTTTTGTCTGAATGTTGATGGGTGCGACCATACCAGCACTAATGCACCGGATCCCATCAGAACTCCGCAGTTAAGTGTGCTTGGGCGAGAGCAGTACTAAGATGGGTGACCTCTTGGGAAGTCCTCGTGTTGTACCCCTATTTTTATTTTTGATTTATTTTACCATATCTTTGCTTTCGAGGCGCATTCATTCCTTCCGGGCCCCAATCTTTGTCTTGCTTGTGTGCATTCACGTCGATTGGAGAATTCCGCTTGTAGTCGACGCCGGTTCTCGATTCGGGAAGGCCCCATCCACGATGGGAGAGCACGCAGAATATCGGATTAAGTATATTTTTTGTCTGAATGTTGATGGGTGCGACCATACCAGCTTTAATGCACCGCATCCCATCAGAACTCCGCAGTTAAGTGTGCTTGGGCGAGAGCAGTACTAAGATGGGTGACCTCTTGGGAAGTCCTCGTGTTGCACCCCTATTTTTATTTTTTATTTATTTTACCATATCTTTGCTTTCGAGGCGCATTCATTCCTTCCGGGCCCCAATCTTTGTCTTGCTTGTGTGCATTCACGTCGATTGGAGAATTCCGCTTGTAGTCGACGCCGGTTCTCGATTCGGGAAGGCCCCATCCACGATGGAGAGCACGCAGAATATCGGATTAAGTACATTTTTGTCTGAATGTAATGGGTGCGACCATACCAGCACTAATGCATCGGATCCCATCAGAACTCCGCAGTTAAGTGTGCTTGGGCGAGAGCAGTACTAAGATGGGTGACCTCTTGGGAAGTCCTCGTGTTGCACCCCAATTTTTAATGATGACAATGGCTTAGTTGGGTGAACTACAAGTGATCCCTCATGATATACATGTTTGATAATGGTAGTTTTTCTTTCACTCGGAGAACCGTACACATGTTTGATAATTTAATATAATCAAACAAGCGTCTTCTTTGAAATGTTAGAAACTTTGGAAGTTCATAACTTTGTGTTCGGAGATCCGATTGAGGCGAATTTTTTTTTAAACCGCATAAAAAAATTTCGAGATAAAAGCAGTGGTCAAGCTCCGTAGGAGCTTGGGGGTAATTTTTGACCCTTAATTTCTTGTTTTCTTAGGTTTTGATGCATTTTTAGATATTTATTTTTTAAACACTAAAAATTTTCTACCATTAGGCATTTAAATTTGGCTTCTACCACTCAAAATAGTAAATAAATGTCCAACTAGAAATATTGAATATAAAATTTTCGGAACTCCGCAGTTAAGCGTGCTCTGGCCCCGGACTTGGTTCTCGGTTCGGGAAGGCCCCGTCCACGATGGGACAGCACGCAGAATTTCGGATTAAGTACATTTTTTGTCTGAATGTTGATGGGTGCGACCATACCAGCACTAATGCACCGGATCCCATCAGAACTCCGCAGTTAAGTGTGCTTGGGCGAGAGTAGTACTAAGATGTGTGACCTCTTGGGAAGTCCGCGTGTTGCAACCCATTTTTATTTTTGATTTATTTTACCATATCTTTGCTTTCGCGGCGCATTTCTTCCATTCCGGGCCCAATCTTTGTCTTGCTTGTGTGCATTCATGTCGATTGGAGAATTCCGCTTGTAGTCGACGCCGGTTCTCGATTCGGGAAGGCCCCATCCACGATAGGAGAGCACGCAGAATTTCGGATTAAGTACATTTTTTGTCTGAATGTTGATGGGTGCGACCATACCAGCACTAATGCACCGGATCCCATCAGAACTCCGCAGTTAAGTGTGCTTGGGCGAGAGCAGTACTAAGATGGGTGACCTCTTGGGAAGTCCTCGTGTTGCACCCCAATTTTTATTTTTGATTTATTTTACCATATCTTTGCTTTCGCGGCGCATTCATTCATTCCGGCCCTAATATTTGTCTTGCTTGTGTGCATTCACGCCGATTGGAGAATTCCGCTTGTAGTCGACACCGGTTCTCGATTCGGGAAGGCCCCATCACGATAGGAGAGCACGCAGAATTTCGGATTAAGTACATTTTTTGTCTGAATGTTGATGGGTGCGACCATACCAGCACTAATGCACCGCGATCCGATCCCATCAGAACTCCGCAGTTAAGTGTGCTTGGGCGAGAGCAGTATTAGATGGTTGACCTCTTGGGAAGTCCTCGTGTGGCACCCATATTTTTTTTTGATTTATTTTACCATATCTTTGCTTTCGAGGCGCATTCATTCCTTCCGGGCCCCAATCTTTGTCTTGCTTGTGTGCATTCACGTCGATTGGAGAATTCCGCTTGTAGTCGACGCCGGTTCTCGATTCGGGAAGGCCCCATCCACGATGGGAGAGCACGCAGAATATCGGATTAATTATTTTTTGTCTGAATGTTGATGGGTGCGACCATACCAGCACTAATGGCACCGGATCCCATCAGAACTCCGCAGTTAAGTGTGCTTGGGCGAGAGCAGTACTAAGATGGGTGACCTCTTGGGAAGTCCTCGTGTTGCAACCCCAATTTTTATGATGACAATGGCTTAGTTGGGTGAACTACAAGTGATCCCTCATGATATACATGTTTGATAATGGTAGTTTCTTTCACTCGGAGAACCGTACACATGTTTGATAATTTAATATAATCAAACAAGCGTCTTCTTTGGAAATGTTAGAAACTTTGGAAGTTCATAACTTTGTGTTCGGAGATCTGATTGAGGCGAATTTTTTTTTTTAAACCGCATAAAATTTCGAGATAAAAGCAGTGGTCAAGATCCGTAGGAGCTTGGGGGTAATTTTGACCCTTAATTTCTTGTTTTTCTTAGGTTTTGATGCATTTTTTAGATATTTATTTTTTAAACACTAAAAATTTTCTACCATTAGGCATTAAATTTGGCTTCTACCACTCAAAATAGTAAATAAATGTCCAACTAGAAATTTTGAATATAAAATTTTCGGAACTCCGCAGTTAAGCGTGCTCTGGCCCCGGACTCGGTTCTCGGTTCGGGAAGGCCCCGTCCACGATGGGACAGCACGCATAATTTCGGATTAAGTACATTTTTTGTCTGAATGTTGATGGGAGCGACCATACCAGCACTAATGCACCGGATCCCATCAGAACTCCGCAGTTAAGTGTGCTTGGGCGAGAGTAGTACTAAGATATGTGACCTCTTGGGAAGTCCTCGTGTTGCAACCCAATTTTTATTTTTGATTTATTTTACCATATCTTTGCTTTCGCGGCGCATTCATTCCTTCCAGGCCCCAATCTTTGTCTTGCTTGTGTGCATTCACGTCGATTGGAGAATTCCGCTTGTAGTCGACGCCGGTTTTCGGTTCGGGAAGGCCCCGTCCACGATGGGACAGCACGCATAATTTCGGATTAAGTACATTTTTTGTCTGAATGTTGATGGTGCGACCATACCAGCACTACTGGACCGGATCCCATCAGAACTCCGAAGTTAAGTGTGCTTGGGCGAGAGCAGTACTAAGATGGGTGACCTCGTGTTGCACCCCAATTTTTATTTTTGATTTATTTTACCATATCTTTGCTTTCGCGACGCATTCATTCATTCCGGGCCCTAATATTTGTCTTGCTTGTGTGCATTCACGCCGATTGGAGAATTCCGCTTGTAGTCGACGCCGGTTCTCGATTCGGGAAGGCCCCATCCACGAAAGGAGAGCACGCAGAATTTCGGATTAAGTACATTTTTTGTCTGAATGTTGATGGGAGCGACCATACCAGCACTAATGCACCGGATCCCATCAGAACTCCGCAGTTAAGTGTGCTTGGGCGAGAGTAGAACTAAGATATGTGACCTCTTGGGAAGTCCTCGTGTTGCAACCCAATTTTTATTTTTGATTTATTTTACCATATCTTTGCTTTCGCGGCGCATTCATTCCTTCCGGGCCCCAATCTTTGTCTTGCTTGTGTGCATTCACGTCGATTGGAGAATTCCGCTTGTAGTCGACGCCGTTCTCGATTCGGGAAGGCCCCATCCACGATGGAGGCACGCAGAATATCGGATTAAGTATTTTTTTGTCTGAATGTTGATGGTGCGACCATACCAGCACTAATGCACCGGATCCCATCAGAACTCCGCAGTTAAGCGTGCTTTGGCGAGAGCAGTACTAAGATGGGTGACCTCTTCGGAAGTCCTCGTGTTGCACCCCAATTTTTATTTTTGATTTATTTTACCATATCTTTGCTTTCGCGGCGCATTCATTCATTCCGGGCCCTAATATTTGTCTTGCTTGTGTGCATTCACGCCGATTGGAGAATTCCGCTTGTAGTCGACGCCGGTTCTCGATTCGGGAAGGCCCCATCCACGATAGGAGAGCACGCAGAATTTCGGATTAAGTACATTTTTTTGTCTGAATGTTGATGGTGCGACCATACTAGCACTAATGCACCGGATCCCATCAGAACTCCGCAGTTAAGTGTGCTTGGGCGAGAGCAGTACAAAGATGGGTGACCTCTTTGGAAGTCCTCGTGTTGCACCCCTATTTTTATTTTTGATTTATTTTACCATATCTTTGCTTTCGAGGCGCATTCATTCCTTCCGGGCCCCAATCTTTGTCTTGCTTGTGTGCATTCACGTCGATGGAGAATTCCGCTTGTAGTCGACGCCGTTCTCGATTCGGGAAGTCCCCATCCACGATGGGAAGCACGCAGAATATCGGATTAAGTATATTTTTTGTCTGAATGTTGATGGTGCGACCATACCAGCACTAATGCACCGGATCCCATCAGAACTCCGCAGTTAAGTTTGCTTGGGCGAGAGCAGTACTAAGATGGGTGACCTATTGGGAAGTCCCGTGTTGGACCCCAATTTTTATTTAGATTTATTTTACCATATCTTTGCTTTCGCGGCGCATTCATTCATTCCGGCCCTAATATTTGTCTTGCTTGTGTGCATTCACGCCGATTGGAGAATTCCGCTTGTAGTCGACGCCGGTTCTCGATTCGGGAAGGCCCCATTAACGATAGGAGAGCACGCAGAATTTCGGATTAAGTACATTTTTTGTCTGAATGTTGATGGGTGCGACCATACCAGCACTAATGCACCGGATCCCATCAAAACTCCGCAGTTAAGTGTGCTTGGGCGAGAGCAGTACTAAGATGGGTGACCTCTTGGGAAGTCCTCGTGTTGCGCACCCTAATTTTTATTTTTGATTTATTTTACCATATCTTTGCTTTCGCGGCGCATTCATTCATTCCGTTCCGGCCCTAATCTTTGTCTTGCTTGTGTGCATTCACGCCGATTGGAGAATTCCGCTTGTAGTCGACGCCGGTTCTCGATTCGGGAAGGCCCCATCCACGATAGGAGAGCACGCAGAATTCGGATTAAGTACATTTTTTTCTGAATGTTGATGGATGCGACCATACCAGCACTAATGAACCGGATCCCATCAGAACTCCGCAGTTAGTGTGCTTGGGCGAGAGCAGTACTAAGATTGGTGACCTCTTGGGAAGTCCTCGTGTTGCACCCCAATTTTTATTTTTGATTATTTTAACATATCTTTGCTTTCGCGGCGCATTCATTCATTCCGGCCCTATATTGTCTTGCTTGTGTGCATTCACGCCGATTGGAGAATTCCGCTTGTAGTCGACGCCGGTTCTCGATTCGGGAAGGCCCCATCCACGATAGGAGAGCACGCAGAATTTCGGATTAAGTACATTTTTTGTCTGAATGCTGATGGGTGCGACCATACCAGCACTAATGCACCGGATCCCATCAGAACTCCGCAGTTAAGTGTGCTTGGGCGAGAGCAGTACTAAGATGGGTGACCTCTTGGGAAGTCCTCGTGTTGCACCCCTATTTTTATTTTTGATTTATTTTACCATATCTTTGCTTTCGCGGCGCATTCATTCCTTCCGGGCCCCAATCTTTGTCTTGCTTGTGTGCATTCACGCCGATTGGAGAATTCCGCTTGTACTCGACGCCGGTTCTCGATTCGGGAAGGCCCCATCCACGATAGGAGAGCACGCAGAATTTCGGATTAAGTACATTTTTTGTCTGAATGTTGATGGGTGCGACCATACCAGCACTAATGCACCGGATCCCATCAGAACTCCGCAGTTAAGTGTGCTTGGGCGAGAGCAGTACTAAGATGGGTGACCTCTTGGGAAGTCCTCGTGTTGCACCCCAATTTTTAATGATGACAATGGCTTAGTTGGGTGAACTACAAGTGATCCCTCATGATATACATGTTTGATAATGGTAGTTTCTTTCACTCGGAGAACCGTACACATGTTTGATAATTTAATATAATCAAACAAGCGTCTTCTTTGGAAATGTTAGAAACTTTGGAAGTTCATAACTTTGTGTTCGGAGATCCGATTGAGGCGAATTTTTTTTTTAAACCGCATAAAATTTCGAGATAAAAGCAGTGGTCAAGCTCCGTAGGAGCTTGGGGGTAATTTTGACCCTTAATTTCTTGTTTTTCTTAGGTTTTGATGCATTTTTTAGATATTTATTTTTTAAACACTAAAAATTTTCTACCATTAGGCATTTAAATTTGGCTTCTACCACTCAAAATAGTAAATAAATGTCCAACTAGAAATATTGAATATAAAATTTTCGGAACTCCGCAGTTAAGCGTGCTCTGGCCCCGGACTCGGTTCTCGATTCGGGAAGGCCCCATCCACGATGGGAGAGCACGCAGAATATCGGATTAAGTATATTTTTTGTCTGAATGTTGATGGGTGCGACCATACCAGCACTAATGCACCGGATCCCATCAGAACTCCGCAGTTAAGTGTGCTTGGGCGAGAGCAGTACTAAGATGGGTGACCTCTTGGGAAGTCCTCGTGTTGGACCCCAATTTTTATTTTTGATTTATTTTACCATATCTTTGCTTTCGCGGCGCATTCATTCATTCCGGCCCTAATATTTGTCTTGCTTGTGTGCATTCACGCCGATTGGAGAATTCCGCTTGTAGTCGACGCCGGTTCTCGATTCGGGAAGGCCCCATCCACGATAGGAGAGCACGCAGAATTTCGGATTAAGTACATTTTTTGTCTGAATGTTGATGGGTGCGACCATACCAGCACTAATGCACCGGATCCCATCAGAACTCCGCAGTTAAGTGTGCTTGGGCGAGAGCAGTACTAAGATGGGTGACCTCTTGGGAAGTCCTCGTGTTGCACCCCTATTTTTGATTTATTTTACCATATCTTTGCTTTCGCGGCGCATTCATTCCTTCCGGGCCCCAATCTTTGTCTTGCTTGTGTGCATTCACGCCGATTGGAGAATTCCGCTTGTA
>SKCR01030417.1:0-31269 GCA_019454045.1 Zanthoxylum bungeanum | reverse complement strand
TTAAAAATTTTCAACACATAATAAGTATTAATAAAAGTAATAAATATTAAAATATTGAACTTCATTGAAATAATATTTTCAACACATCTATATTTGTTTTCGACATGCTTTTATATTTTGAAAATCTCTTCAATTAATGATGGCATGACAAGTGGGGGTAATCTAGAATTAATGTCTATATTATAAAATTGGCAAAAATGTAAAAGTGACCCTCTAACTTTCATGTGTTTTCATTTAAGTCCGTTAACTTTCAGTTTTGTCAATTCAGTCCTCTAACTTTCAATTTTTGTCAATTCAAGGCTCCGTTATAAATTCATCACTGTTTCCGTTACGAATAACGGCAACAGCAAAGTACACGTACTTTGCCTGTTATTTAATTAATACACTCAATTAGAAAATATAGATAGACAGAGGAAGCTAAAACAAAGTAAACGTACTCTGCTTGCATCTTCGAGCTATTTTTTGTCAAAAACACATATCCCAAGTTCAATATGACTTTTTGTCAAAAAATTATAAAAATTATAACGAAGATATGTATGTATTTATTATAAGAGATTAAGATAATCAAATGTTTTACCTACTATATTTAGACTCGAATCGAATGATTCGATTGTGTTATTTCAAATCCTTCAAAAAAAACACGAGATGATATATTTTACACTGCAGTTGATCAATGGACCCTAGCGACGAGTGTGGAAAATAATTATACGCAACTTATTTAGCAAAAAACTTAATGGTTAGACATTACAATACATGCGATTGCACATAATAAAAAAATAGCTCGAAGATGCAAGCAGAGTACGTTTACTTTACTTTAGCTTCTTTTGTCTACCTATATTTTCTAATTGAGGGTATTAATTAAATAACATGCAAAGTACGTTTACTTTGCTGCAGTGATGAATTTATAACGGAGCCTTGAATTGACAAAAATTGAAAGTTAGAGGACTGAATTGACAAAACTGAAAGTTAACGGACTTAAATGAAAAAACATGAAAGTTAGAGGGTCACTTTTGCATTTTTGCCAATAAAATTACAAGTGACAGGAGGTTAATATATAAGAAAGTAGTATTTTTGACCTTAATCGATTTACTTTTTGCCTAATTATAATTACCTAAAACAATTGTGTCCCAATACACTTTAGCCAACTTGAATCCATATATCCCAAGTTCTTATCCATGGCCACTTATATATAGAATATTTCACAATCTTCTTCAACTCAAGGTTATAGCTAGCTAGCTGCAAATGGGTGACTCAACTGCAATTCTCTCCCAATCCCACCGTCCATCTCTTGGTGAGACAATTGAACGGTGCATCGGAGATTTCAACTCTACCCAACTCCTACAAGCCATCCTTGTATCCATTGCTTGGATTTTTGATGCACAACAAACATTTATAAGTGTCTTCACTGATGCTCAACCAACATGGCACTGCACTGATGACACGTGTAATGAAGCCTTCTCCAACATTTGTCAACTTTCCAAGAACTCATGGTCTTGGGATTTGCCTATACACACATCAATTATATCAGAATGGGGCCTCGAGTGTGCAAGTTCACTCATCAAAGGGCTACCAGCTTCTTCTTTCTTCATGGGTTGCCTGCTAGGCGGCCTCATTCTTGCCACACTAGCTGACTCATCACTTGGTCGCAAAAACATGCTCTTTCTTTCTTGTTTGATGATGTCTGTCTCTTGTCTTCTTACAATTTTCTCAACCAACATATGGATGTACTCTGTCTTGAGATTCATCAATGGCTTTGGCCGCGCAACGATTGGAACATGTGCAATTGTGTTATCAACAGAGCTCGTTGGGAAGAAATGGAGAGGCCAGGTAGGATCCATTGGTTTCTTTTGTTTCACGTTAGGGTTTCTATCATTACCAGCCATAGCTTATATCAACGAAGGTTCTTCTTGGAGAACAATTTATTTGTACACGTCAATACCAACAATCTTGTATTGCATACTAGTTCGTTGCTTAGTTCATGAGTCTCCCCGATGGCTTTTCATTCAAGGGCGTAAAGAAGAAGCCGTGTCCATAATCAAAAGCATCTCATCGGAGAACCAAAGAAGCTTAATCATGGATTTCAATGACGTGTCGGTTGAACAAGAGACATGGAATGTTGATCTTTACTCAGCAATCAAGATTCTTGTCGAGAAGAAATGGGCACTTAGAAGATTATCAGCGATAACGGTGACTGGTTTTGGCATTGGAATGGTGTATTATGGAATGCCGTTAGGGCTTGGAAATTTATCATTCAATATTTACTTGAGTGTCACTTTTAATGCTTTATCGGAGCTACCAGCAACACTAATCACCTTCTTCCTCATAGGGAAATTGAAGAGAAAAGGTTCATTACTAGGTTTCACTATCATGAGTGGAATTTGTAGTGTACTTTGTGTTGTGATGGGGAAGAATAAGATCATATGGTCAAGTATGGAGATAGGATTAGAGCTAGTGGCTTTCTTTAGCGCATGTACATCGTTTAGCTTGTTGCTGATATACACGATAGAATTGTTCCCAACATGCGTGAGAAACTCAGCTATATCAATGGTGAGGCAAGCTCTTGTGTTAGGCGGGGTGTTCAGTCCGGTGCTAGTTGCCGCCGGGAGAGAAAATGGGTTCTTATCATATGGGATATTTGGATTGATGATAGGGTTTTGTGGGCTGTTTGTGATTGGATTGCCAGAGACAAGGGATATGCCAGTACTTTCGGATACAATGGATGAAGAAGAATACAAAGTGAGAGCAGTAGTTTAATCTACAATTTGCTCCGTGCTTGTAACCTATTGAAAGCAATAATTAAAATCTCTTCTTTTTTTCTTTTTTCTTTTTATTTTTTTCTTCCTATTGTCTCATTGGATTACACCCGGTCACGGTTCCGGTTCGGAATCGAAACTGAACCGGAACCGAACTAGGTAAGAACCGACCGATTCCAGTTCCAAACAGTTTCGGTTCCAAAATCGAAACCATATTTTTTTGGTTCGGTTAGGGTTCTATTCTAGCCGAACTGAAAAGAATAGAACGGTTACAACCATAACCGTATGATTCCTGTTGGAACCGTCAGCACCCAGCAACGGCTCCTTGATTTTTTTTAAATTTTTATTTTTTGTTAAATAAAATTACTAAATTACCCTTAATAATATTAATAAAATAATTAATTTTAGGGCAATTTAGGTATCATAAAAATAATGAAAAAAATATATAAATAGGGGTCATACTTCATTTTTTCAAACACACCAATTCTCAATTATCTCAATTTCTTTAATTCCCTCATTCTCAATTCTTTCATCTTCAATTTCTCTAATTAATTTAATTTTGTAATTCTTCAATATTAGCAAAGAATGGTAAGCTAATATGAGTACACTGTTCAATGTGCCAACCCAAGAGAGCGACCAAAGTATCGATACACAGAGAAGAGAAGTTAAGTATTGATCTTTCAATATTTTCAATCATTTTCATTTAGTCGAGACTGAAAATGAAGCTTCAAGAGAAATATGCAACTATTGTAGTGTATCTTACAAATTTACTAGCGGCTATGATAATATGAACAAGCACTTGGATATACATCATTGTCGTTGAAATTGGACTTGATACGACACAAACTCAAATGAGAATGTACGCTTCATCTAGTAGAGGTACGAGTTCTTTAGATTTATTTAAATATTCTGATGCTAAAAATTGAGAAACATTTGCTAAATTTACTTGTATATATGAGGCATCTTTCTGTAAGTTTGGTGAAAAAATTACTTTTACTAATTATGTCCGGATTATTTTAAATCCCACTGTCTATAAAATGCCTAGAAATATAACAAAATAACAAAATTTTAAATTATACAAAGATGGTAAAATTATTTTAAATGAAATATTTAAAGATATTAAATGTTGTTTTTCTATTTGTTTTTATATTTAGAGTGACCAATGGCAAACCCACTCATACATGGATGTGACTTGTCACTGGATTGATGCATTATGGAACATGTAAAAATAATTTATTGTCTTTAGAGTTTTTGATGAGCATCATAATGCACAAGATATTTATATAATGATTAAAGTAATTTTTGATATATATGGTTTATTAGGTAAAACTTTAACAATTGGTTTTAACAATACATCTATAAATACTGTATCAATTAGAAATTTAAAAGAAATATGCCAACCAAATTGGGGGGGGGGTCGATTTTTTCAAGTTTGTTGCACATGCCATGTCCTTAATTTATGTATTCAAGATGATATAGTTCTGATTTTTTTAGAACATCACATTAATCTTATTAAGATTACACTTAATTGTATTTTGTCATATTCTAATATCATGAGAGAATGAGCCAAGTTTTGTAAATTAAATGGTTTTAAATCGATAATTTTTCATGAGATGTTCCAACTCGTTAGAATTCAACTAATTTTTTTAACTCAAAATTTTCAATACAAAGATGTACTTTGTAGTTTTTTTCAACATGTTCAACATATAACACTTTTGCCTAGTCAACTGGATATTTGTGAAAAAAATTAGAAATTTTAAAAAAATTTAATGTTGCAACAAATATTTTTAGTACAATTTATTATCTTACAATAAATATATTTCTTGTTGAATATTTTAATATTGTTGGTACTTTATATGAACATGCTGAAAATTCAAATATTAATGATATTATTTTAATTGAAACTATTATTGTTATTAAGAGAAAATAGTTGACTTATTTTAAAGACATTACATTACTTTATCTTATTACCACAATTTTTGATCCCAAATTTAAATTATAAGGTTTGAATAGTGGTTTACAAACTCACTATGAATTTTTAGGAATAAATGATGAAATTAATGATAGAAAAATAATAGATGAAATAATAATGATTTAATAGATTTATTTAATAATTATGTCAGTAGTTATAACTTGTAATCATCAGGACAATCTAGTAGCGAACTCGTAATACATTCAAGACTTAACAAAGTTGATTGTTGGTTACTACAATGAAATAAAAAATAGAGGAAAACCATGACTAACAACCCGAAATTAGATAATTATTTAATTCCGACTTAACGCACGACTAAAGCGAAACTAAAGTAAAAAAAAAATCGAAGGAAAATGGGCAGGTAGTAGCAATCACATAACTCACACAATTGATTTTCTTCATCCAAAATCGGACTCTCAGGGATTAATAGGGTTTCACTATATTGAAAGAGAGAATATGAGAATTCTGAAAATTTTATAAAATTCTAGAAAATGGCAAACACACATTAATGACGGAAACTTTTGTTGATTGTGTCTCATTCAAATTCCTTTCCTCAATCACATTATTCACATCAGTCAAATTGTTGACCCACATTTATATTGCATGCCTTGGGGTAGGATCTGGCCCAAGACTTGAGGTCGGGTCGAGACGAGGACTGGGATCCGTGACCCTAGATTGGGATACGGGTCGAGACTCGAAACCTGGTGCTAGACCGGGATTGGGACCTGAGACCCGACTCGACTGGGAATGGGAACAAGTTCAGCATCTAGGTAGGGGTCAGGATCGGAATCGAGACCCGATCCGGGTCCAGGGCCGAGACCACGTCGGCGGCCGGGGTTGGGCCAAGGCCGAGAACCTGACCCGGGCAGGGCCAGAATTTGGACCGGGACCCTGAACAAAGTCAAAGGCCTGAAAAGCACTAGAAAATACTTTTCTTTCCAAAAATAATTTTTTATTGAAAATATTTTACTTACGGAAATCATTTTACAAATAAACGAATTTGGAAACGGGTATACAGTTCTCTCTTCATGTCTCGTAAAAAATATTTAATGAGGTATACATCTGTCAAATGATGGATGTCCCCTTGGAAGGAGCGAGATTGTTGCTTATAGAAACCTATTTAAACCGGGCTTCTATTCACAACCATTCCAAAACTCTTCAAACTTCTGTCGACTAAGGCGAAACTAAGAGAGCGTTGCCCAGCAAAAGCTCTCATCGATTCAAAGAGCGAAGATGTCAGACCGATTGACGCGTATCGCTATCGTGAATTCAGATAGATGCAAGCCAAAGAAGTGTCGTCAGGAGTGTAAGAAGAGTTGTCATGTTGTCAAAACTGGTGAGTTTTATTTAATTTAATTTATTTTATTTAGAATAAAGATTTGAATACTTGTTTTTCTTCTCTGCAGGGAAGTTGTGTATTGAGGTTACCCCTGCATCTATTGTTGTAAGTTTAGTGTCATTAAACAGCAATTAACATGCAAAATAACAAATTAAACAACCAAGAGATCTATATGCAATAAAAACCCTAAACCAAATAATATTCGAAGACAAAACAAGAAACAGAGATTACTGAATTGTCCAAGTCGAGATGATCTCTGTCCTTAAGAACTTATTGGCCCCGTCATAGGTGCTCTACGGATTCAAATAGCCAACGTTCTCCCAGGATAACTTGGATACTTCTTGTTCAAGGAGCACTCCTTAACAAGTAAACAAACTAGGAAGATGGATGTAACTCTCTCTCAAAGAAAACAATGAAAACCAGTGACTTTTCTTGTCTAATTCGGATTTTATTTTTTCAACACTGAAATAGAAGTTAAAATCTTCTTTTTATAAGGAAGGGGGGTGCCAAAGGGCACCCATTGGGATGGGATGCAACCCTCCCAAGGATTGCACCATTCCCATGCACCTTATGAAAGAAAAAAACATAAAAGTCCTTAATGAAAATTTAAGAATTTCCAACAATCCCCCACAATTCTTTAAATATTCATGGAGACACTTGAGAGAGTTACAATGAACTAAAACTGCATCGAAATAGGTAGCTTTCGCCTTAAACATTTCCTAGTGAATTACAATCGGATTTACTAGGCAAACCAGTGACCCATAGTCTTGAACTGTTTCGTCGTTGGTGTAAACCAAGACAATTGCCAACACACAGCCTTAATTCGTCCATTTTCCCGTTCTACGGTTGTGTTCATTTCGGCCTTGAACAACAGTCCTGGATTCATCAAGCACTTTAGGGTAACCCGCCTTTAAAGGTTCCCATGGAAGCGGCATCACTTCTTACTTGAAATAGGTGACCTACTATGAAGAGGTAATCTGTCTTTACCCCAATTAGGACTCATCTCCTAATATAGTGATCATTAAAAGCCTTAGCTTATCCTCATCAATGACAGACAGCACTCAGCGTCATTATCGGAATGGGAAAGAGTACGAAACTCTTCAATGCTTGTTTCGAATTGCACAAAGTTTCTGTTGTCCCTTTTGAACCTAGATCTTGGGATCTCCAGTCAACTAGGTTGGGTTTCCACAGTGACAATTCTTAGATTATAGGCTTCAAGCCCATTCCCCTCGATGACTTCTCAACTTGCTCTCGAGGTAAACCTTTAGTTAGTGGATCCGCTAGGTTTTCCTTCGACTTAACATAATCGATCGTAATTATGCCACTTGAGAGCAGTTGACGTATGGTATTATGTCTCCGACGTATATGTCGAGACTTACCATTATACATTGTATTTTGGGCTCTCCCAATAGCCGATTGGCTGTCACAATGTATGCTTATTGCTGGCACCGGTTTGGGCCAACTAGGAATATCCTCCAGGAAGTTTCTAAGCCATTCTGCTTCTTCCGCTGTTTTGTCTAACGCTATGAATTCTGATTCCATAGTAGACCGGGCAATACACGTTTGCCTCGAGGATTTCCATGACACGGCTGCATTACCAAGTGTGAAAACAAATCCACTCGTGGATTTGGAATCCACCGTATCAGATATCCAGTTAGCATCGCTGTATCCCTCTAGTACAGCAGGATATCTCTCGTAATGTAGCCCATATTTTGAAGTTTCTCTCAGATACCTCAAAACTCTTACAATGGCTTTCCAGTGGTTATGTCCTGGATTGCTCGTATATCTGCTAAGCCGATTCACAGCTTGAGCGATATCAGGTCGTGTGCAATTCGTGAGATACATCAGACTTCCGATGATTCTCGAATACTCTAATTGCATATGCTTGAACCAGTATTCTTTGATAAATGAAGAGTTAGGTCTACAGGGGTTCTAGCCACATTTAGATCCCCTTTGATATATTTATCGAGTATCTTCTCAATATAATGAGTCTGTGATAATATATATATGTCTGATGTCCTAGAAATCTTTATTCCTAGGATCACATCAGCTATCCCCATATCTTTCATATCAAATCTGCTGGATAACCCGTTTTTGGTAGATTGAATCATTTCATGATTACTACCAATTATCAGCATATCGTCTACATAGAGACACACAATGACATATCCTTTTTGAGTTGATTTGGTGTACACACACTTATCACACTCATTGATTTTGAACCCATTTGACAACATTTCTTTGTCAAATTTCTCATGTCATTGTTTCGGTGCTTGTTTTAATCCGTACAAGGATTTTACAAGTTTGCACACCTTCTGTTCTTGTCCAGGAACATTAAACCCTTCTGGTTGTTCCATGTAAATCTCTTCATCCAATTCACCATTCAAGAATGCCGTCTTTACATCCATTTGATGTATTTCAAGACCAAATATAGCTGCTATGGCTATGAGCATTCTTATCGATGTGATGCGAGTCACTGGTGAATAGGTGTCAAAGTAATCAAGGCCTTCCTTTTGTCTATAACCTTTTATGACAAGTCTTGCCTTATACTTATCTATTGATCCATCCGTTTTCATCTTCATTTTGAATATCCATTTGTAGCCCAGCGGCTTACAACCTGGCGGAAGATCAACCAACTCCCAAGTATGGTTCTGTAGGATTGAATCAATCTCACTGTTAATAGCCTCTTTCCAAAGAGGTGCATCCGGAGAAGCCATAGCTTCTTTATAGCTTTGAGGCTCATTTTCTAACAAGTATGTCAGAAAATCGGGACCAAACGACTTAGACGTTCTAGCTCTTTTGCTACGTCTAGGCTCGATTGTCTCAGCATTTACACGTTGATCTGATTCTTGGTCAACTTGATCACTGTCCTTGACAGTATCAACTATTCTTTTGAGAGACTCTGTGCGCTGTCTTTCCTTACAAGGAAACGTCTCTTCAAAAAATGTCGCATTCCTTGACTCAATTATCATGTTCGGATTGATGTCAGGAATCTCCGACTTGTGTACCAAGAATCGATACGCACTACTGTTGCGAGCATATCCAATGAATATACAATCAACAGTTTTGGGTCATATTCTAACCTTCTTAGGTTTAGGAACCATTACTTTGGCAAGACACCCCCACACTTTTAGGTATCTATAGGAAGGTACGAAACTTTTCCACAACTCATATGGTGTCTTGTCCAACCTCCTATGAGGAAGCTTGTTTAGAATGTAGTTCGCGGAAAGCAAGGCTTCCCCCCACAAGTTCTGGGGTAGACCCGAACTTGTCAACATGACGTTCATCATTTCCTTCAACGTTCGGTTTTTGCGTTCCGCAATTCCGTTATGTTGAGGAGAATAAGGAGCAGTGGTTTCGTGAATAATTCCGTGCACAGAACAATATTCACCGAATGGTGAAACGTATTCACCGCCTCTATCACTCCTGATTCTTTTGATTTTCTTGCCAAGTTGGTTTTCAACTTCGTTCTTATAGTGTACGAAGCTCTCAATAGCTTCTGCTTTGCTTCTCAGCAAGTACACATAGCAGAATCTTGTGCTGTCATCGATAAAAGTGACAAAGTACTTTTTACCGCCTCTTGTTTGCACAATATTCATGTCACATACATCAGTATGTATAAGTTCTAGCGGTTCAGAACTGCGTTCTATTGAATGAAATGATGTTCTATGCATTTTTTGCTTCAACACATGCTTCACACTTATGTTGGCTATCAATTGCAAATTTAGGTATAAGGTCCATGTTAATTAATTTACGCATGGTATCATAATTAACATGTCATAACCTCCCATGCCATACATTTTGTGACACAATAATATAAGCAGACGAACTAGCTTTATTAATAGCACGATTAACAGTCATTACATTTAGCTTGAAAATGCCCTCAGTTAGGTATCCTTTTCCTACATACATATCATTCTTAGTCATTACAAACTTGTCAGAAACAAATACAAGCTTAAAACCAGCCTTACTAAGAAGAGAGCCCGAGACCAAGTTCTTCTGAATATCTGGAACGTGCAGTACATTCTTCAATGTTAGCTCATTTGCGGATGTCATCTTCAGAACCACTGTGCCTTGTCCAACCACCTGAGAGGTAGACGAGTTTCCCATTGTCAGATGATCGCCGCCATCGACCTTCTGGTACATGGAAAACATCTTACTGTCTGCACAGATATGACGAGTAGCCCCAGTGTCTACCCACCATTCTCTCGGATTCCCAACTATGTTGGCTTCGGTTACCACTGCTGATAGTTTCATCTCTGAGATATCATCAGTCAGCTGCTCACCTTCAGTAACATGGGCCTCATTTTTCTTTTTCTTGCCCTTGTCCTGAGACTTTTTGTTCCTGCAGTCCTTTGACATATGACCGCTCTTACCACAGTTGTAGTATTTTCCCTTGAACTTCTTGTTCCCAGAGTCAGCTCCACTGTTCTTTCTCTTTTTGCTACCCTTTACACCTTCAATGATGTTGGCCTTAGACTCCAGAGTCTTGTAGCTAGCCTTCTCGGACATCCTATTGTCCTCCTCGATTCTCAATCGAACACTGAGGTCTTCAAGGCTCATCTGCTTCTTTTTGTGTTTCAGATAGCTCCTGAAGTCCTTTCATGATGGAGGCAACTTTTCAATTATGGCGGCAATTTGAAACGTCTCACAAAGTTTCATTCCCTCATCCAGTATTTCATGAATGATCAATTGCAGTTCACCCAACTGAGACATCACCGTCCTTGAATCTACCATCTTGTAGTCCAGGAACCTACCCACGACAAATTTCTTTTGTCCGACATCTTCAGTTTTATACTTCTTCTCGAGAGATTCCCAGAGAATCTTCGCAGAAGTCATGCCTTGGTACACATTGTACATGGTATTGTCAAGACCACCCAAAAGGTAGTTCTTGCATAAGAAGTCTCCAGACATCCAAGTCTGTTCTCGCTCTTCCTTGGCCAATTCGGATTCACACCCTCCACATGACCCGGAGGATCTTTGATGAATTTTACCAACTGGAGAGTTGTCAGGTAGAACAGCATCTTGCTCTGCCATTGTTTGAAATTTGCCCCACCAAATTTCTCCGATTTTTCTCTCCGTGAGAGACCGGACCGTACCGTGATATTTCCGCTAGCCATATGTAACTGGAAAATCAACAGGGTCAATTAGTCTACGAAAAAAATTGCACAACGATCAACGAATGACCTTGTTCAAAGTGATATACGATAAATGTAGATATATATGTCAATCAAGATTGGATGGAATTACTTGTGTAAAATTACACTTTAAATTCTCAACCAATTATGCAACAACCAATTAATTTCAACTTTATCACTATGTGTATGCTTGTGATAATTGAACAACTTAATAATAACTTAAATCTATACTACCAAGATTAATGTGTTTACAGTATATGACTAACCAAGTTAATATTAATTAAAGTTTGCAATTTATGATACTTCCAGGACAAAATCGTTAGTGTCACGTTCGTATCTACGTTCGAACGAGACTGTCCAGTGTGTGTGCGTTCGTGTTGCGTTTGATAACGCGTTCGAACGATGTGTTTCCAGAGAGTTCACGTTCGTGTAGCGTTTGTTAACGCGTTCGAACGGAATGATTCCAGAGAGTTCACGTTCGAGTTGCGTTTAGGACGCGTTCGAACGTTCTAAGGCAGAAGGCTTGTGTTCGAGTTGCGTTTGAAGACGCGTTCGAACGTTCTTACGAATTTTCAGATTTTAGCATTCGCGTGCGTCGGGCGTTCGAACGCCCTACGGGTTTTTCATGCACAGTCCGAATTTTTCCAGAAAATAAACAAACCCTAACATGCGAATTGCTATCTAACAACAATAGAGCAATAAGTTCTTAAGATTGTTGTAAGTTTAGTGTCATTAAACAGCAATTAACATGCAAAATAACAAATTAAACAACCAAGAGATCTATATGCAATAAAAACCCTAAACCAAATAATATTCGAAGACAAAACAAGAAACAGAGATTACTGAATTGTCCAAGTCGAGATGATCTCTGTCCTTAAGAACTTGTTGGCCCCGTCACAGGTGCTCTACGGATTCAAATAGCCAACGTTCTCCCAGGATAACTGGGATACTTCTTGTTCAAGGAACACTCCTTAACAAGTAAACAAACTAGGAAGATGGATGTAACTCTCTCTCAAAGAAAACAATGAAAACCAGTGACTTTTCTTGTCTAATTCAGATTTTATTTTTTCAACACTGAAATAGAAGTTAAAATCTTCTTTTTATAAGAAAAGGGGGGTGCCAAAGGGCATCCCTTGGGATGAGATGTAACCCTCCCAAGAATTGCACCATTCCCATGCACCTTATGAAAGAAAAATACATAAAAGTCCTTAATGAAAATTTAAGAATTTCCAACATCTATCACTGCCTTTATCTCTGAGGAGTTGTGCATTGGATGTGGTATCTGTGTTAAGGTTTTTATATAAAATCTGCTTCTCTACTTTTTTTATTTTCTATTTTACTTTCACTTTAAACTATTTGGTTGTTAATTTGATCTGCCGGTGCAGAAATGTCCATTTGAAGCAATTCAGATCATCAACTTGCCAAAGGATTTGGATAAGGATACTACTCATCGATATGGCCCCAATGCTTTTAAATTACACAGGTTACTTCCTTGCTTCTATTTTTCTCCTTGAAAAATGGTAGTGTTTTTTTTTTAAATTTATTTATTTTAAGGTAGCCGACCCTGCCTGGGAAAATGGTTTGTTTGATTTGGTTTGAGATGGTTGGAATTAATTGATACAGGTTGCCTCTCCCGAGGCCAGGGCAAGTGCTTGGCTTGGTTGGAACAAATGGTATTGGCAAATCTACTGCAGTCCAGATTTTGGCTGGGAAGCTGAAGCCAAATTTGGGCCGTTTCAATGTAATACACTGAAAGATCATATCTCTAATTTCTCTTTTATGTACGTCATGTTATTTACATTGTTGCTTTTGTGTTTTTTGCAGAACCCTCCAGATTGGCAGGAAATTTTGACCTACTTTCGAGGATCTGAACTGCAAAATTATTTTACTCGCATTCTGGAAGACAATTTGAAGGTATATTTCATTTATATTTTGAGATGTTTATTCTTATAAATTATTCGGAAACAACCTCTTTGCAAAAAAAATAAAAATAAATAAGGGTAATACGTGTACATATTAAATCATTTCGAGCCCATAGTGTAGAAAGCCTTATACATTGAGCCTTTTCCTTTTTATTATTATAAATTATATGTTACATTGTTACGATAATACTTCAAGATGGTATTGATATGATTTTAAAATATAACTGGTATGATGCTAAAGTAGAAAACTGGAAATCGTGTTGTAATTCTATTACCTGCTTGGTCATTTACATTTATTCTTGCTAATTTTTTCAAGTTATGTATGTCAGCCATAATTTTTGTCATTATAAAGTGATTTTCCTTGTGATTGTTATAACACTCCCGATCTTTCTACTTATGATGTGTTTTGAATTTAATAGGCTATCATAAAGCCTCAGTATGTTGATAACATTTCGAAAGCAGTTCTAGGCAATGTAGGACAAGTGCTTGACCAAAAAGACGAGAGAAATATGAAGAAAGAACTTTGTGCAGATCTTGACCTGAACCAAGTCATAGACCGTAATGTTGGGGATTTATCAGGTGGAGAGCTCCAGAGATTTGCCATTGCTGTTATTGCTGTACAGAATGCAGAGATCTATATGTTTGATGAACCTTCAAGTTATCTTGATGTTAAACAGAGGCTGAAAGCTGCGCAAGTTGTACGATCTTTGCTCAGGCATAATAGGTTTTATTTCTTATTTCTAATTTTCTCAGTTTTTAACGAAAAATTCTTGATTTTGAGATTTATAATTAACTAAACATGATCTACACTTTGTGTAACAGCTTTGTGATTGTTGTAGAGCATGATCTTAGCGTCCTTGATTAGCTATTAGATTTCATTTGCTGCTTATATGGAAAACCTGGTGCATATGGCGTTGTTACGCTTCCTTTTTCAGTTAGAGAAGGAATCAATATTTTCTTGGCTGGATTTGTAGCTACTGAAAACCTACGTTTTCGTGATGAATCTTTAACCTTCAAGGTACACTGGTTGTTTTGCGGTTCATTGTATCCCTCTTGTAGATGTTCTTTGTCATTTATGTGTTTGCTTTCTGTAGGTTGCTGAGACTCCACAAGAAAGTGCTGAGGAGATTGAGACATATGCACGATACAAGTACCCCACCATGACTAAAATGCTTGGAAATTTTAAGCTTAAGGTGGCTGAGGGTGAATTCACCGATTCTCAGATAGTTGTTATGTTGGGAGAGAATGGGACAGGGAAAACTACCTTTATCAGAATGCTGGTATTGTTTCGTTTATTAATTTTATGTTCTTTGTGATAGGTAACTGCTCAAGTCCTCATGATTTCCAGCTTGTAGTAATCAATGTTGTTTACAAAATCTGTAGGCTGGTCTATTGAAACCTGATACTGTAGAAGGTTCTGATGTGGAAATACCTGAGCTTAATGTCTCTTACAAACCTCAGAAGATCAGACCCAAATTTGAGTCTACGGTCAGACACTTGCTACATCAAAAAATACGTGATTCATATACTCATCCTCAGTTTTGTTCATGTGATGAAACCTCTTCTCATTGAACAATTGATGGATCAAGAAGTTCAGGTTCTCTCTGGTGGAGAATTGCAAAGAGTTGCATTATGCCTGTGCCTTGGAAAGGTAAACTTTTCGAACTTAACAGAAGACAAGAAAAAAATTGTAAAAGTTCTTGGTTGTGTTTGGCCAAAGAATAATATCTGAACAGAGATATGTCTATCAGTGGAGGTTCTGAAGTTGTTGCTCGAACTTGTTAAATGAAATTTCATTGTTTTACTACTATTTTTTATTCCTCTAGGACCTCTACAACTTTTAACTTCGCTTTTATGCAAGAAAAACTTCTACACAGCTTCGAGACTTGGAAGAATAGTGAACATATTTACATAAAGCATGCGTCGCATTGTATATGGCAACTATTTTCTTTTGATTAGAAATGTTGGCTCGTGTGACCGGTGTTTGGAATGGTTCTTGCTGAAACTGGTTTAAAGGGATTAATCTGAGCTTTTAATGGTAGTTTCCTTACGTCAACAAATCTATCTAGAATCCTAGTGATGCTTGACGGTTAACTCAGATATATAAGCTCGTTTCTTTATATTGATCTTGTCTAATGCTCTGTTTTCTTTGCCTTGCAGCTGGCAGATATTTATCTGATTGATGAACCGAGTGCATATCTTGATTCTGAGCAGCGTATTGTTGCGGCAAAAGTCATAAAGAGGTTTATACTGCATGCGAAGAAAACAGCGTTTGTAGTTGAACATGATTTTATAATGGCTACTTACCTAGCAGATAGAGTTGTTGTGTATGAGGGAAAGCCATCAGTGGATTGTATTGCGAATTGTCCTCAGTCATTGTTGACTGGGATGAATCTTTTCTTATCTGTAAGTTTTTGCCTTCCCTTTACAAGAACATCTCCTCATAATACAGACTTGGGGGATCTTCTTTACTGTCTTTCTCCTTCTCCTGCATATTTAGCACTTACTGTTGTTTCTTTTGCACTTCATGCAGCATCTAGATATAACATTTAGGCGGGATCCAACAAATTACCGACCAAGAATCAACAAATTGGACTCCACCAAGGACAGAGATCAAAAAGCTGCTGGTTCATACTATTACCTGGACGATTGAAATAAATACTTTTCAGGTTTAGTTGGTTTGGTTCTTCGTGCTGATATCCGGTTCCGATTTTGGAATCGGAACCTGCGGTTCTAGAACAGGCCGCATTAATAAAAAAATTAAATATAAATTAAATTAATTTTAATTAAATTAAAAAATATTATTTTAGAAATGATAACAACATCATCATGATCTTCATGGTAAAATTTCGTACTTCACTAATTCATTATTAATTTTTTTTAAATTTTTTGTGGTTCCGGAACCGGAACCAAACCGCAAAATTGAGGTTCCCGTTCCAGCTCCTGGAACCGAAACTACCGGTTCCTAGAACCTGTTCTAGCCGGTTCCGGTGTGGAACCAAACCGCGGTCGGGCCTATTGGGGCATGACTGTAGCAATTACCATATGTGGCAGATAAAGAAATAATGAGTTGCAGAATGTAGGATTTAACCGTCTAAGCAGTTATCAAACAATTATCTTCACTATTATATAAGTGGAATTTCGAGTTCGAGGCAGGTTTAGATATTTCTTAATAATTTGGGTTTGGATTCCATTGGCATCCCTACTTTTGATCATGGTATGTTCTGTTTTGAATTCATTGATATTGAAACAAACTAGCTGCAATAATACCACATGTATAGGGGAAGCATCATCATATTCATACCTTCTGCAGCGGGATATGAAACATGGCTTGATTGACGCTCTGGCAACTGTAGGAGGTCGCAGAACTATTTTCTTTTCTCTCTCTGTCGTACATCTTTTGTACAACAAAAGAAGCTAAACTTAATTCACTTGTAAGATATGCAAAGCTTCCACGAGCAATGCTCTGTAATGTAACAAGAATAGGTAAAAGGTTTGGTGAATCTTACCCCATTATACCAAGTTCAGAAGCTGCTTTATATTGAATAGGGATCTCCATGAGAGCAGCAAGAGCAAAAGAGGTTTCTTTCTCAGCAGGAGTTGAATTTCTGCTTGTCTTTCCAAGTTCCATCCCCAATCCCAACAAGAATAATTGAAAGTGGATATGAACTGCTTACATTAATTTGGGGAAAAAAATGAAAAAACAGAGAACAAATCCTTGGAAACTGCTAATAGTTGCAAACTTAGGCTGAATATTTTTTTTTTTTCCTTCGGAAGATGTAAACTCTACCTTGCATCTACAATAGACTTTATTGCAATCTTAGTAAATTATACTCGGTTGAATTGAAATATTGTATACCAGTCCATTCGTTGCTTTTAGTGAAATCAATGCCAAGAATGAGATTGGTTGATTCTAGACCAACATATTTCAAGGCTGCGGTTGCCTGAAAATGGAGACGACATTTCCAAAACATCAAATACTTAAATTTGTTAACATGTACCAGGATGCTACAACATTTGTCAACTTGCACATTAGAGGCAGAACATTATCACAGAACTTAGCATCCTAAAACTGTCGTAAATTCTCTAAATATATAATATGGATAAAAGAGGGTCATGTCCATTGAGTAGTGCCCTATGGAAAAGGCACAAACATGTGGGGACATGTCCTCTAAAATTGGAAGAACACACCTCTAGGCTCCAAAAGGTACAAAGAATGAATATAACCCTTAGGAGGGTTACAACCCAAATTAAAGGGTGCCCTCAAAGACACATTTCCATGCCTATATAAAGGAGCCTTATATTCATTCTAAGATCATCCAAAAAATCATAAGTTTTCCATCGTCTAAAAGAGTCATTTTTAGAGTCAATAGAGAGTTTTCACCATTCTTCCTTGTTCAAGATCTTCTGAAAGGAGCGCCCATTTTTCAAGAAGAATCCAAGTAATCGTGGGAGAACGTTAGCCACAAAACCATCCGTAGAGCACCGAGACAGAGTTAATAAGTTCTTAAGGATAGAGGCAACTCGAATTGGACCAAGTTGATTATCATCTTCTATATTTCTAGGTTTTTCTAAAGTCTAATAATTTATATTAAATTTGGCATGTTAGTGTACATTTGATTCCATTGTTGTGTTCTGGTTTTAGAATGATTAAGATTAGTTTAGCATTTTCAATTCATTTAATGACACTTATGTAACAACAAAAAACGTATTCATTATATTTGTTCTTGCAGCACAGTCAGGGACTCAGGATTCTTTAACAATACTTGGCAGCCAAGATCTCTAGACTATTGTACAACCCTAAATATTGTTGAACTTGGATATATACACACACACATATACATACACACACATTCAACAAAATTGATTAATTTATCAATGTAAGATGTTATATGATATGGCATATTGGTTCGGTTATTGCCCTATGTCTATGTAACGGGATCGACCTATCCGGTCAAGTCGCAAAGTTCGACCTTTCTGGAAATTAAAAGGCAATGTTAATCGAAATAATTGATTTCGTGTTCTTTGAAACAAAAAAAAGATATTTTGTCTCACATTATCACAACAATGTGTAATCATTGGCACGATAAGGAGGGTCAGAGACATAAAGATGCATTCCAACTAGTATTATTGCGACAATAGTTACTCATTGGCACGACAATGAGATGCTAATATAAAAGGGCTCTCTGAATTATATTGTCGCGTCAATGAGTAGTCATTGTCGCAACAATATGAAGCCCATGCATATTGTCGTGATAATAACTTGTCATTGGCGCGATAATGAGACACTGGTTCAAAAGCATGACTAAAAAGTATGTTTTTTGGAGGTAAATCTTGGCTGCCTATATATGGAGCACGAAAATGATTTATCAAATAATAATTTTCATATAAAAAGTTCTCGAGTAGAGACTCAATAAGTGTTGTGTTGCATCTCAAAGTTTTATTGTATCCTAAAGTGTATTTGTCTTACAACCATTACAACATAATGAGGCAACTATTGTTTTAATATATATCTCAAAACTAGACTCTCCATTGCATTCTCTAACACTAAATCCCTTTTAAAACTAAGTGTTGTAAGATCCTCTGTTGTTCGATTCAAAAATCTTATATTTTACTTCTAATTTTTCCTTATTTACATGTTTGCAAATATAAGTATCCAAGGAATCGGCCAAACAAAAAACCCATTAACTAGGCATCAGGGCACTATCTAATCAATAAGTACAGAAAAAAAGGAATAATTTTTCAAGACACTAAAAAAGTTTCCTTTGTTTTTTTAAGGGTAAACCGTGTTGTTTGGGAGGAAAAAAAATGCATGTACTATTGATGACTAGTAATTTTGTAATTCAAATTGAAAATAGGTATAGATAAGTCATCATGTGTTAGTTTTGTATATTTTCTCCTAATAAAAAAAAGTGCTAAATTCAAACACACAAACATGATTGATGAACGACCAATATACATATATTTATGGTATTTCTAGTTTTATGAGGGTTTTGATGTGTTTCAGGTGTATTTTTTATGTTAAAATTATATCAAGACCCATCAGATTCAATAAGGGATGAATCAACAATTTTGGAGCATATTTGGGGTAAATTTCGGAATCCCTAGCGCGTTGTGACACTGGACAACGCGTCGAGACGCGCTGAAGAATAAAAATCAGGCAGTGAGCACCATTCTTGGGCTCGTCATGATGCCCATGGTGGTGCGTTGCAACACGCCAACATGAAACTTGGAAGTCGCGCATCGCGACACGAGAGATGCGTCCCCAGTTTGTCCTGAATCTGATTCTTAATAAGGAAAGACGCCTCATACCTTCTATATAAGCACAAGTTCATCTCAAAACCTAGAAAAAAAAAAGCCTCATAATATAATTTTGGAGTCTCATAACATAGAATAATACCTAGAGAAAGGCAAGGAGGAGTGTGTTAACTGGAGCTGGAGATTGAAGGTGAAGACTGCAAATGATAGTTCTCTCTTCCATTTTCTCTCTAGTTTATCTTTTATGAATTCTTTTTTTTTTTTTTTTGTATCTATAATAATTAGCATGTCTTTATTGATTATCATGAGTAGCTAAATCATTACTCTATTGTTGTAATGGATTCTAAGCACATCTTTATTAATTAAGTTGTATATTTTTATTCTTTTGGGTTTTTTATTTATTATTTATTATTTTTTGTGCTTTGACACATATTTTATTTATTTGGCCAACAATAAAATAGTCTTGGTAAATCCTTAGGAACCCGACAGAGGAAATTTGGGTTAGCCGTGTGAGTAATAGCACATGATCTAGTTATTTTGAATAGATTTTCCTTCATGATAGAAATATACTTCCGGGCATGCGTAGCCAAGATTAGAACATGACCTTAATGAATTTGATTTACATTAATATAGTTAACTGATTTATTCTAAATATATTTACATGACCATCGAAAGAGGCTTATGAATAATTTAATATTCTAGGTTAATAATTAGTAACGACAACCCAACTAAATGAAAAATACTTGAACACATTGTGTGCATACTTAGGTGAAGTTTTAATCCTAAGTTCTTCTATCTATAAGGTTTTCAAAGCCTGTTATTTGCGTTTTATTTAATTTCAATTAAATTTTGATAAGTCAACTCTCCTCCTCAATAATTTAGTTTAAGTTCAATAAGTTAGTCTTAGTATTAATAAGAGAAATATTAAGTCTCCGTCGGTTCTACATCTGACTAATAGTCACTATATTACTTGAGCTATACGTGCGCTTACGTGCTAGATTTATAAAATCGCGACCACTAATCAAGGGATGAAAAATTATCTGGAATAAACGAATACTTGTTCTTCATCTTGTCTTTAAGTGAAGAAAATATATTTCCTTGAGGGTTAGCACCACCTGATGAGGTGCTACCTATTGAAATAAAAGATGGATGTTTAAACATAGTAGTTGGGTATCTATAGCTCTGAAGGGATGTGGTTTGGTGGCAAATAACTTAACACTTGGTTGTCAGGTCCTAAATTCGAGTACAAGGGGTGTATTTTTTGTAAGAGCCTTGGGTATACGGGGGTTCTACCTGTTCCGTTTAAGTTCGGGTCGGGTAATTTAGCGGTGGAGTTTTCAACGTTTCCAAAAAAAAAAAAAAAAAAAAGTTGGGTATATATGAGTTTCAGCAGCACTTTTGCTACGTATTCTGGTTAAGCTGGTTTTGCTGCTGCTGCTTGTTAGTGTATTGCTACGCAGCTTAAGCAATTTAAAAATGTTGCCCATATCATATTGTTACACGGAGAAGGCTTTTAGAAGAGAAATATAGATTGCATATTTGATACTAAGAAAAAGATATGACAAGTGGGGATTAAAGGGCTTGCTCACAAGATTGACAAGGAGGACAGGATGCTTATTCTGTAGTGCAAGTTATACTTTTCTTGAACACATCTCTCAACTCAAATTAACAGAAAGTTCAACAAGCCACAACCCTTAGAAGCTGGGGAACGAGTATTTACCAGAATAACCTCAGCTATTACCTCTCTTTGAAACCAGAAGCTTTCATTAGTAGTGTATGTAGTACATACAAATGTAAAGAGTGATGGATAATACAGTCATAAAAAAAAAAAAAAAAAAAAGATAAACACTAGGTTTTGCATTTCTTGAAATGTTTCATCCTCATATGTACTCTAAACTCTAAAAGTAATTTCTCAAGTTTGCTGTTTTAAATGCATACAAAAATTGAAATACACTTTATATTTGTATTATGGGTCAACAGAAAAAGAGAGGAACATAGTTTTTAGATCAAGCCAACAGTTAAACCAATGGAACAAATTCATAATATGTTTCTCTCCACGCATCTATGAGGATGAATTCCAAGAGTTCACACAACAAACCAGATATTTATGTTATTACAAAACTAAAAACAAGTTTCGAGTGCTGATCTCAGCACGCTTGCATCTCACCACAGCAAAGTAAAGAAGCTGTCACACAAACTGCTTATTCAGAAATAAATGCACACACTTAACTACTTAATCTTCAAATCGTTCCACCAACTAAGAGCACGATCCGTGACTGATATGGCACTCCTTTTTGATGGAAAATTACAAGCCCTGGCCTTTAGATGCTCTGTTTCCTCCTTTTAATCTCAATCAGCTTGTCATGGACGCACCACGGGAAGCTGAGAAAATGTTCTCTATTCATTTCTTCTTCTTTATACCGACCCCAGTAACTTGGATGGTAAGTAACATAGTACCAAGCTGAAGCTTTAGCGTAAACATCTTCATGGCTAGAATCTGACTCATTATTCTTCTTCTTGAACCAGGCCCTGGCTTCTTTTCTCAAGGAATTCACAGCTAAAGTAATTGCTTCCAAATCTCTTTTCTTGTTAAAGGATTTCGCCATTTCCATGATACACCCACTAAGTACTTCAGCCTCAGTTTTGATCCCATAATAATCCATCAGGTTCCCCAACTGATTATCATACTTGGTTTTATATTTGAAAGCATCACTGATGTAGTCCTTAAAGCCATCAACTTCCATGTCAGTATCATAGGACTCTATTGCCACTTTCTTATTGAAGGATTTTATAGTGGCTGTTGATGATGCAACATCTTTTACCTCTCGATAAAGCTTCCCGATGACACGTTGGGATTCATAGCTGGTTTTGTTTTGCTTCTCCATAAAGTCTGGATATTTCTTGACACGTAGTTGACTGGGTACTGTGGCTGCTACTCCAGTTTTGGAGAAGTCCACAGCAATGGAGGATAGCTTGGCGAGCTTAAGACATTGACTACTCAACGCTTTATCAGGTTCTGAATCAGCATACACAACATGGGCATTGCAAATTATGCCCAAGTTGTCATTGACTATGTGGTCAACAAAGTATTCCTCTACATCCTGCAGCATAGAAGCAAATATGTTAAGGGTCAAAGAAAAAGTTCATAACAGATTAAAGAGTAAAAAACAAATGATGAGAAATGCATTTGGCCTGAAGAAATTAATAATATATGGTATAGTGCAATGACAGAAGAAACTAAGAAATTGGAAATAAGAGTTTATTCATGCCTATTGATCAAATAAATCTTAACATATATACTACAAGATTAATACCTCGATTGTCACATCACGATCCAAAACCTTCTCTGGATCTGGAGAGTAATCCATGGGCGGAAACTGTAGAGAAGGAATAAGATCATGATCCCAGCAGACAAAGTAGACGTCACCATCAAGATCACTCCCCGAACATTCATTTGTATGAGGTCTGACAATGTAACTAATGTCAGTTAACGAATGCATAGAGTACTTATAATAACATGTCTCTATTGAAAAACATGCTTACCTCTCTCCTTTTGCCGGGAAAACAACACAATCCACCATATGGTGCAAAGCTGGCACATCAACAGCTCTTAAAACACGCATGTCTCCTGGATGTAGGCATGGATTTTTAGCAACAACCACATTTCCCTCCACAATATTAAGTTGCCCTGATCTGTTGTTGCTAAACATAGGGAAGGAATCGTCTGAAACCTCACTGCATCTAGAGCCAGAAAACTGCACAAATACCTGACCATATTCCAATGTGCTCGTCTCATCCAAGCATCCCATCATGGCTCTTCCATTTTGAATAAAAATCCTTGTTCTGGTTCGCAGCTCCAGCAGATTTGATGCGCGGAATGTCTGCAGCATCATTGATAGAAAAGGTTCTGCCTCAGGCTTATAACCCCACATAAGCATTTCCTTGAGAACATTTATGTTCTCCCCTGAAGACATCAGTTCCAGTGTCTCATGTGCCTTTAATGAATCTGTTAAAATGTCATCTAAACGAGCTATGCCCTCTCTCTGCTTCCTCTCAAAAACATTATCTCCAACACCAAGTGTAGACAAAAGGCTGATCAATTGGCGATTAAGAAAGCAAGGCTGATACTTGCTATTTGCCAAAATATCTAGACTTGTGCTTTCGGATTTATATTTGCACATACTCTGTCTCAATGATAACTTAATTGATGAAGTTGGATCAACTGCTACAACACCTTTGAAACCACCATAGCGAATTTGAAAGGCAGATGGAGTATAAATTTTGAAGCCACATTTTTTAGCCACTATTTCAGCTAATTCAGCAGATATTTTACCAATCCCATCTGAGAAACAATAGGTAATCCCATCTTTCTCAGCCTTCACGTCAGGAATGATTTCAATTTCACTGCTATCAACAAACAAGGCCTCTCTAGATGAGCTGAAAGACTGACCAAGTCTTGCAGCATACTTTGCTATATTCCTTATCTCGCAAAAATCACCCATATTCCCTCTGATATCTGCTGCTGTAAGCTCAGGCCTAGATGCAAACATCCACAAGGAATTATCTCTCACTTGACTGTTTGAAAATGCAAGAAATTCAAACCTCTTATCTCCAATAACTATTCCATTTCTTAGAGTCGAGAGTATCCTTTGATAGACTCCAGTACGCCTTTCTTCATTTGTAGAAGATATCTGAGGAGATAAAACTGTCGAATACAGCTTATCCATATCCTCATCAATGAAAGAAACACGAAGAAAGTTATCAATTTCACTAGGATAACTTCGTATCACACGATTTGAGAGACTGATCTCTGGACCGCAGAAGTAAACTTTAGATGGGGTTATGAGAACCTTGTTTACTTTAACTAACCCATCATCTATGGTAGCGGCAGGGGAAGTAAGAAGTCGCCCGTAATTCCTATATTGCTCTATGAGCCAGTTTACAGGCTCATAGCAGCATTCTCTTAGATGAAACAGCTTCTCCAAAGCATGTTCTATGTATGCCTTTTCGATTCTACTTGGATCAACCAAGCGAAAGAATTTGGCATCAAGTGCTGGCCCTGGAATGCAACCGTGCTGAACTAGAGAATTGATTTTGAACAGGATTTTGAATGGCAAGTTAATGCCTTGGGGTGGACTAATTATTGGGACAAGATCAGAGTTGCAAGAGAATGAAGAACCTGGTAATAGAGTGAACTTTCCGCGACTTTCTTTGTAGTAAACGAAATTCTTCAGAGCTTTCGGAACATGAGCCCTGCTTGCAATTTCCAAACATATAGCAGAAGACTGTCCAATGCTAGAGGATGGTGTAAAATCAACTGCGCGAACCCAGTGGATGTCTTTCTCATAAATCATTGGAGCACCAAATAACTGGAAACAGAAAACAAGCTTTTAGCTTATAACATTTGAAAGAAGTAAACAGGTCGATCATGCATCATTGTAATGAGGACATAGCTTTATTGTATCCAACAATTTGCAAATATTTCTAGAAACATGCATTAGACATGAAAGTGCATTCAGGTACCGGTTATAATATTTTTCATACTAATTGGTTGTAATTGTAAATAACAAACCTGAATGACAAGATACTTCACAGAGTGGCCACAAGGGCGGTGTAGCTCAATCTGCCAAATGCTCTCATAGGAGAGCTCAAGCTTATAATCCACAGAATCATAAGACAGAAAGAACCTGAATATTCTGAGATCCGAGCACAGTTTCACAGAGACGTTTTCCTGTGACCAGAGCACAGAAAACCTGTGCTTCGAAATCTGGCAACCAAAATTCAACTTCAGATCATCAAACTTGTACTGCGGAGTCCTTCTCCTTGCATCCGAAACTTTCAGATAAGAATTCCCATACCACAGACGTTCAGCAGCAAAAGACTTGATGTGTTCTGCAGCTTCCTCAGTTGAGAATTCAACAATCGCATGTGCTCTTGAACCTTCATTTTGTCCAATTTCAATATCACAAACAGTTCCATCACCAGTATGTCCCTCCAGAAATTCCTTCAAGGCTTCTGGAGACTCCCTTGAAGCAAATCCAAACAACCTGATCATCTTGGCCATTTCTTTTAAATCAATTTCAACTGCAGTTTCAATTGTACAATATCCAAGTTAGCAACTCAAACAACACAGCTTAAAGAATTCATTAACAATAGAAGACAACAAAAAGAGTGATCAAAAAAAAGAAAAATCAATAAGAAATTAAATATACAAGCAAATTAATGAGTTAAGAGAAAAGAGTGATCACTCACAAAAGCTTGCAGCAAAGAGGTGTCAGTAAATACTAGCTAGCTCTGTGAGAAATAAATCCTGATCAAGGAAAGTATATATAGAGCAAAGAGCTAATACTGTTGTTTGGTCTTCAATTTCAATTGACAGTCAACGAACTTCTCTTTTTGGCGCCAGCAAGTATTAGGAAACTTGTTATAAAAGTTGACATGGCTATGACTTTTGGGCCCCATTGATTTAGAATAAATGTGTTATGTTTTTATCTATAGTATCTTTGTAAGATTCTTCAAAGTCATCATTTGTTGACATGCAATGCAATGATCCGGTGTGAGAGTCTCCATAGTTTCATGAAATAAACAATCAATTATTTGCATACACATAATCAGATTAGTTTCTCTGTTGGATGTGGCACAAGATTATTGATCATCTAGTGAAGTTCTGGAATGTTCCCGCCAATTTTAATGATTGGATAATAGAAGTTCTGGAATGTTCTGTAGTGGAAAAATACGCGTCCAATCCAAAAGTGAAAATATAGTTCTATAAATGTAAAAAGGAACTGAAAGCCCTTTTGAAAAGGAAAAGTGTGCATTCAATCAATTGCATACAAACCTTGCATGCCAAGCAGAAGTAGACCAGCTGCGTGTGTCATCAGTCAGCTCATAGAAGCTAAGCGATATAATAGGAGTAAAATGTCATTATTCCAAACACTTTTATGACAAAATTTCTACCTTAATAATTGTAATTGTTTTCTATATCTTTATATTTGAAAATGTGTACATATTTTCTACTAGATATTTGAATTACTCTTCGTTTTTTTTTTTTAAGTATTAAATCTCAATTCGTATATATCAACCAAATCACCATTTAAGAATTTTTTAGGCCGAAACCAGTTGTTTTGATTTGAATTGCTCAAAAATTTATCAAATAAAATTTTAATGCTGAGGGGCGATATAAAAATTGAAAGGGGATTAAATGAGGACTAAAATCACTCATAATGTATAGATAATTTACAATTTAAATTATGTTTAACAATAAATTATCAGTATTTTATGAGTGATTTTAATCTCTTTCAGTCTATCTATCATTTTTCTTCCACGCCTAGATGGGCAACAAAATTAAAGATAATATATTCTAACCGTGTGATGACTTAGGTGTTAAACTGCTAGCGGTGACAATTGAGTTATGCTACAAAACTTCTTTAATCGCTTACTTGCTATTAAATGACAATGTTATATTAATAGGGTAATTCGGAACCGGACCGAAATCGAATTGGAACCGAATAATAGGGTACCTTATTTAATTGGGCAGGTTCCGGTTCCACTTAGTTAGGAACCGATTTTTTCCGGGTAGGTTCCGGTTCCATGCGGAACCGGAACCGAAACCGATTTTGCTCACCTCTGCTAACATAGGCAAGACAATCCCAAATTCTAATGTATGACAAGTTAGGTTTTCTATTTTTTTAAAATTTCATAAGGTGAAACTTTATCATTTGACTTAAGCACTCTATTTAAAACATAACAAATAGTCAGTAAAATTTCTCCCCACCAAAATGAGGCAGTACCAGAATTAAGTGAAATAGAAACTACAGCTTCAGCATAAGTTTTATTTTTCCTTTTCGGCTTTTCCATTCATTTCAGGAGAATAAGGTGCAATTTTCCCATGGATGATACCAAAAAAAAAAAACTTTTTTTGGGACCTGATAAACTCTATTATGTGCTTTACTGAGAATGGGTGAGAGTGCTACTGAACAATTTTTTTTTCTTTAGAAGTATTTGAACTCATGTTCGCGATATTATATATATATCACGCAAGCATACGTATCGCTCAAGTAATATAGTGACTGAAAGTCGGATGTCAAACCCACAAAAACTTAATATTTATCTTAGTAATATCAAGATTAACCTACTTAATTTAAACTAAACTATTGGGAAGAAAATTTGAGTGATTAATCTAAGATTCAATTGAAAGATTAAATAAAACACACACAAAAATTTGGAGATAAACTTTATGCACGAGAAGAACCTACAGTTGTAACTTCAACTAAGCATGCAAACAATGTGTCCAGACACTTTCCACTCTATTGGGTTGTTGTTACTAATTATTAACCCAGAACGCTAAATTATTCACAAGCCTCTTTCGATGGTCAGATGAAAATATTCAATTTAAACTAATAAATTATATGTCTATGTAAATTAATTTAAACCAAATTCATTAAAAACAAGTTCTAATATTGGTTACGTATGCCATTTAGGTATATTTCTATCATGTAGGGAAATCTATTCAACAAATAAATCACACGTAATTATTCCAACGACTAACCTAAATTTCTTATGTTGAGTTCCTAAGGATTTACCAAGTTTATTCTATTATTTGTCAACAAATAAAATAAGCATTCAAGGCACAGAGAATACGAAATAATCAATAATAAACCCAAATAACACAAATATGCAAATTAATTAATTAAACATGCTTGGATCCATTACAACCCTAGATTTAATGAATTAGCTACTCATAATAAATGATAAACACAAGCTAATCATTATTACAAAACAAGAACTCATAAAAGATAAAGGTAGAGAGAAAAAGGAAGAAAAACTCTCGTTTGTAGTCTTCGTCTTCAAACTCCACTGCCTATTGAAGCACTCGTTCTTGCATTACTCTAGGCGTTCTTCTATGCTCTTGGAGGCTCCAAAATTTTGTTATGTGGCTTGATTGTTGTGTCTAATCTCTCCAAAATCTCTTTGGAGGCTACCTAATTAGGTTATGAGACTTTTCTTTTTGTTTAGGGATGAGTTGTGGCTTATATAGGAAGATTTAATGATGGTTCCTTCTTAAGGACAATTCTAATTATGCTCTCAGCGTCGCGACGTAGATGGATTGGCGTCCCGACGCTCTATTTCTTTATCTGCGCATTTTCATCATTTATACACTTTTCATCCTTTACGTCACTGTTGGACTTCGCGACGTGCCACCGGCAACTACTCTCTATACACTTTTTGAACTAGTGCGCGTCTCAATGCGCGATCTAGTGTCGGGACACGCGTTTTGACTCCAAATTTGGCCTGATTTGCTCCGTATTTTACTGTTTTCATCATTCGTTGATTCCATTGAGTCTTAATATCATCTATACCTGCAAAACGAACCCAAAACACATCAAAGCGCTCATAAAACTCAAGATAACTCGCAAAACATCAAGTTGGAAGGGCAGTCAAATATATACATATTGGTCGCTCATCAACTCACACTAGGTTTGCACAATTGACAAAATCATGTTTTCAGAAATGTAATTATATTCAAAAGGAGAAATTCTCATTCGAACGACCTACTGAATCGTAAACTTGAAAGACTTTGGACTGACCATTTGAGTACCATACATCATGTCTAAACAAGCTCTGTTTGAATCGAACGAGAAAAACTCTGAAATCTCTAAATGAATAGTTCGAACAGCTCGAACGCTTGTTAGAACGAGAACAACTCTAGAGTCCTATGGATGAAACATTTGTGCCTCTTTCAAATGACAATTGTTCGAATGACCACATTTTTGTTGGAACCTATCTCTTCCCAATTTTCAAATACTTGTACTAGTCCATTTTCGATTTTGGTGGGGTGTTGCCTAATGCATTAGCATAAAACAATATGCCATAAATATTTAGAAAAATTTCAATACACTTGTTTCCCTTTTGAATAATAACACTTTAGCCCATTTGATTGGTTAATCATATTTTAACCACAAAGTCTGAGATTCTGAAAATTAAGTCTACATAAATTACAATATGGCTGGAAAATTTTAAAACTTTAGCTTCGTGGTCCAAAATTTAGAATTGAATTTAGTTCTCCTTCGATCTTTTCTTTTTTGGATGGTAATCAAATGATTCAAATGGGGATAATAATAGTTTTAAAAATACCAGAAATGTCCTTTGTACAAGCCCGAATTAAGCATGATCATGTTATTGTAAAAGGCAACACATAATTTTCTCAAAATTCAATATATAATTCAAAAGAAAATTCAGCACGAGTACATATATAGATCATCGCTAAACCCTTTCAATAAACTCCATTGACAAAATTGCAATTCAATCTAATTTCACCTTCATTAGGGCGAGTAAGCACTCCAATGTTTCCAAGTTTCACCATTGACACTGCAAATTGGCTGAAGAAAACCACTGGCTGAGAAGCCAACACTGAAACAAATGGTCCAGTTCTTGCATCCGAATACAACAATTGATCAGTCGATAACAATCCCATTTTCTTCCCAAGATTACTATAATAGGCCGTGTCAAAAATCCTAGGAGTCGTTGCATCAAGATCAACAAGATTGTACCTCCTAGTACAATTTTTCTTCAATTTGTTCAAATATTTTGTATCAAGTGAAGGATCAGATTTTCGGGTTCTATTGAAGTTATGGATCCTGTAATTGATTGCGTCACAAGAACTTCTGCCAATGGTATGTGCACCTGAGAGGATGACCAAGTCAAGAATGTTCAAGCCATGATCTTGGAAAATTTGAATTAAAGTGGTGACATTTTCACGTCCTTGAGGAACAATGCGATTTGCTTCTCTGCCAAGGGAGATTTTGCCGTCTTTTCGGCCGAATGGGACTTCCCAAAATGGACCTCCGGCTAGAACAGTTGCATCTCTAGCTGCTGCTGTGAGAATGTCAGCACATGAAACGGTTTTAGGGCACTTTTTTTCAACCTCGGCCTTGATCTCATTGATTATTCTGAAACCTCGCAGTGTCTTGCTGACTTTAGCTCTCCTTTCACTGCCTCTTCTATGGTTCAGCAAAATGGAAGCGTCACAGCCCTGCAGGATTAAACATGTATACAATATCATAATCTTGCATATTATTTGTGCTACTTCTGTAATGATTTAAGATAATTTCAGGGTGAGTAATAATATAATAACCCTAATAATGCAGTCGTGGAAGTGGAGGCGGATGAGGCTGGCAGCCAATGTATAATCCTTCTTGATCCAAGCTTGAACTTTGCGGTGGATGATGCTTTCAAGATCTGGACATGTGGAATGATAATGACTCGAAGACAAGTAATCTTGAGGCTGCTTGGGATTTAAAGGAACATTATTGGTGGCCAACACATTAATCATCAACAGCCCAAATATTGGGACAATGAGTTTCAATTTCATGGTTTCTTTTTGCAAGAAGACACTAGCTAGAACCTTTTTATATTTATATACGATCGAGTTGGAAATTAATTAAATACGTGAGACTGAGAGGCACTCAATATTGGCAAAAATAGCTAGATGATCATGCAAACAAGTAAATATGAGAACAGCTAGTTGCTTTTTAATTTAATTCAGCGAATATTTTATTATGATAAGACGCGCTGGAGAAAGAGGTTCAAGTGGTGATGAATCGACCCAATTAAGGCAATTAAAATTTGTTTAAATGCAACATTGCTAGTCAGAATCAAATCGTGAGAGCAACATCACTAGGTAAATATATTGCGACACATATTAAATAGTAAAAAGAATTAAATAAATAATAATATTGTTTAACATAATTATTATATATTATATAATTATAAATAGATTGGTGGTATTGTGGGACACAGAAACTGAGCGACGCATGCTGTTAAGGGCTCGTGGCCCGGTTGGGAGTACAGAGTAGCCCGCGGGGGACTAAACCGGAGAATAATGGAG
>SKCR01030416.1:0-31797 GCA_019454045.1 Zanthoxylum bungeanum | reverse complement strand
CGAGTTATTAAGTCCTTAGGGGTGTTTTAACACTTAGTGCCCTAAACCAACTGGTTTGGGAGTCAACTGGCCCAAAGCTCGCTACATGGATCAAAGATGCTGCAAAATATATATTATCTGAACTATGAGTAATGAAGTTCGTAGGGGTGTCTTAACAATTGGTGCCCTAAAGCCAACTGGTTTGGGAGCCACCGACCCCAACACTTGCTGCATAGATGGAAGATATTGTATATAAAAATAAAAAATCAAAAATCAAAGAAAAAATAAAAAAAATCAGAAAAATTATTCCATTGCTACAAAAAGATGTGATTATGATAAAACTTTAGACAAAAATATTACTCTCTATCAACTGCACTTGTGACTGTTGTGGGCAAAAATGAGTTGATTAATATTTTGTCGGCTGTGATATGGAGAATGGTAAATATAATCGGGGAATTACTTATTCAGTAATTTAGAAAGTAAAAAACAACTAGTAACTTGGAGTAGAAGTTTCACCTGATTAGTCACTACTTCTTTTATTCTATTTTCTCTTGTCTTTTTGCTTTTGTGTGCATTAGTTTTATCATCTTTTTACTTTTGTAAAACGTTATGGTATCGTTGCTGTAAGCCCTCATGAGACTATAACTCGTCCACTAGGGACAACCTAGGGTTTAAAGGCTTGTTGCATATGCTAAATGCAACTGTGATCCCTACGAAAGTGGCTTAGTTTAATTAATTGTTTTTTGTATTTTATTTTATTTTTTTGCTCGAGGACTAGCAAAATTTTAGTTTTGGGGGTGTGATGAGCGGAAAATATATCAATATTTACCACCCCCCTTTACTTAATATTTTGACGAAAGGGCGTTTTAACGAAGTGCGTTTTTAACGAAGTGTAGTTCTTGCTGAAATTCCAATTTTACGCATCTGTCGTATTTTAGGCATACGTTTTACTCCGATATTGGATGACTAATTCAAGTTCTAGATTAAAGAAGTCTCAAGATCTACAACTTGAAAGACAAAATAATTTTGAATTCTGAAGATTTCATGCCCGAAATTGATGAACCATCCAGAGTGTGTTGTGTTTAATTATTAAAGTCATTTTCAATCATTTTCAAAAAAAAATAAATTAATAAATAAATAATAAAAATTATCAAATCACCACCAAATATGATAAGCAATTATGGAGCAATTAATAATGGATTTGGTGGAGCAATTACTGGGGTGCAATTAATAATGGATTTGTTGGATGATTTGATGAGGCAAAATTTTGCCTAAAAATACCAAACCATTTCATTTGTAAATTCATACTTTCTTCTAAGGAATTCCTTAAGAATACTAAGAAGATTGTATCTTTTTTATTTATTTACAGCTTTCAGTAATTAATTTTCCGTTTTCGCACTTTCTTTTCTTTACTTTTCAGTTTTTACTTTCCGCAATTTACTTTTACGCACAATACTTTTCTTTCTTTAATTTTCAGTTTTTACTTTTCAGTAATGAGGAGGTAACTCCCATTTGCTGGGGTAAAATGTAAAACTTTTATTACTAATATTTAGATTAATCTCCCTTAATTATAATATATAAACTAGTTAAAACCTGACTTAACGAGGATACCGCCATATTGGAATTATTTAAATTGATTTTTACATGACTAAACTGGATCCGCCTGATTGGTCTTGGTAATTAATTATTAATTGACTTAATCTGGATACCGCCTAAATGGCTGGTTGGTAATTATCATGCAAAGTTAATATATTATATTAAGGGAGATATTTAAAATAGAAGTAATAAAAGTGGATCCTTTTACCTCAGCATTTTCTTTTATTGTACTTTTACTTTATTTACTTTTCAGCAATTTACTTTCAGCATTTACTTTTCAGCAATTTACTTTCAGCAATTTACTTTCGGATTTACTTTTGAGTAATTTACTTTCAGCATTTAATTTACAGCATTTAATTTTCAGTATTTAATTTCAGCATTTACTTTCCGTCATTTACTTTTCAGCAATTTACTTTTCAACATTTTACTTTATGTCTTTATTTTATTTAAGTTTTTACTAGCCTTAGTTATGTGTCGTAACTAGTTAGTTATCTAGGGTTGTGATGAATTCTAATATCACCGGTTTATAAGGGGTTATTTTATAGTTTGGGTAATTTAAAGGTTTACTTATTAAGTCTTAAGCTTAATGCGTCTTGTTAATTGGCCGTTAATAAGATTGATCTGGTAAATCTAAATAAACTTGACAAAGGAATTTTAGGTTTCAGCCTTAGACTTAATAGCTCACGATCTTCCTTGAGGATATATAACCCTTTAATAGATTTCCTTACAGGATAGACATATACCTGTCGGGCGAGGGTAGCCATAATTGGAACTTAATCTTAATGAATCCAGGTAATTTGGTTGATATAGACATATGGTTCAATTGGGTTATACTGGGTATTTGCGTCTGACCATCGACAGAGGCTTTCGCATAATTTAGTGTTCCAGGTTAGTAAACCGATTTATTATACAAACATGAAATAACTGCTTAATCTTTTAAAGGATATTTGAAAGATTCACAACCCTAGATAGTTTCCTAATATTGAATTTTCTTAAACTTACTTTCGTGCAATTTTATTTACTTTTTTTTTAAATTTAGAATCATCACCATTTCAAATCAATCAAATAACATGTTAGATACTAGTAATCGTTAGACCTCATAAAATTAATAGATTAGTATTAAAACCTCGTGGGATCGATGTTTTTTATACTACTTGAACGATACGTGCGCTTGCGTTATACGCGTGTGATTACGCACCAGTCAGTCATCCATAGTCCTGAACTGCGTGTGCACACGATATCTGAATCCGTCAATTCCATATCTAAGTCAAGTCGCATACTGATGTGGGGTTTTCTCTCATGCCTTGAAATTATAAAACTTAACCGTTTTGAAAATAATATTTCTAAAATATCTTCAAACATAAAATAATTGAAATCAAACTTTGGCTAACGCCCTATGTGCTTTTCAATGTAAGTCTTACATCAAAAATTTTAAATAAAACCAGATTGAGAAAATGGTCCACTCACTGATTTTAGGGTTTGGTTGATATTTCTTCGCTTCGGCATAAGAGATTGCGGTTCCTGTAATGATCTATAATTGATAAACTTGATTAGAAAATGGGCTGAGGAATATATTTCGAAATTAGGCTAAGTTTAACCATTCGAGCACTTGCTATCACTTTAAGGTGTATCATAATTTATCATGATGTAATATATGTATGTGAGTTGATATAAGACACTTAGGGTGACCTCTAACATGCTATGGTGAAACTGGAATGAAATAAAACTGATTATGGGGAATTTCTGTTCGCGTGTAGCGACGCTGCCCCCTGGGCGTCGCAACGCTCACACATGCTAATAAACCAGTGAGTACCTCAAACACCCTCACACTACAACTATACTCAAACAACTCTATTAAGCTTCAATTTCATGCATTCTACACCAATATTTCATCATCAAACAACTCTTTAATCTCATAACTTTTCTTCAGCTCAACTTAGAATTTTCATAAATTTGGTCATTTCTTAATACAATCAATTTCCATGCTCATATCTTACTAAAAGCAATCCCTAAAATGTCACTAACACCAACATAGCTTCATACATCAAGATTTCATAATCGATGATTTACCTTAAATTACTTGGTTTCCTTCACTCTTCAAGTCCTCAATGGTTGCTAATATTTTTCTTAGCTTGATATGTGAGGATTGGTATTTGTTTCCTCTTCTTTCCTTCTTCTTTCTTCTTTCTTCTTCTTTCTTCTTCTTCTTATTTTCTCACGTTTCTCTATTCTTCTCAATTGTTGGGGATTAATGAATAGTATCCCTTATATATAATAGGGGCTAATTTGGCAAAATCTGTATTATTTTTAAATGAAAAAGTTAGAACTTTTGAGAGATTTTGAGAATTCTCTTGATGAGTCCACGGGCACTATTCATCCGAAAATTTGAGTTACATTTTCGATCTTTTTATGTTTTGAATTTGAAAAATATTCAACGCACAAGTTGTAAGTCTCGATCTTAGCTTTTCGATAGTATAAAGTTCGTAATATAACAGTCATTTCATGAGTGTATATGTGTTTGAACATAATTTATATTATGTATTACATGTCCTACAATATAACAGTAGTCGAAATCACCGGATGTTACAATAGTCTCCTAAGACACCTCATTGAGTTGAGGAGATGAGACATATCTCATATGTCTTTGCAGTTGGTAGTCTCATGTATGTTATGCTATGCACGAGACCAAACATCTGTTATACACGTGAGAGTAGTTAGTAGATTTCAGTCTAACCCATGATTACATCATTCGGTGGCTGCAAAGCATATTTTCAAGTATCTTAAGAGAACGAGAAACTATATGCTTGTATATTATGGTAAGGATACGATCCTTAGAAGATATACTGATTCTGATTTTCATTCGGACTTAGATTCTAGGAAATCTACATATGGATCAATATTCACCCTATGTGGTGGAACTATTGTATGGAGGTGCGTAAAGCAATCTTGCATTGTTGACTTCACTATGGAGGCTAAGTATGTAGTAATTTGCAAAGTAGCTAAAGACGTAGTCTAGCTTCGAAAATTTTTAGGAGATCTAGAAGTTATTATGGATATAGATAAACCACTCACACTTTATTGTGATAATAGTGGTGTAGTGGCAAATTCCAAAGAACCAAGAAGCCATAAAAGATGAAAGCATATATGGAGGAAATATCATCTCATTAGCGAGATAATGCAAAATGGAGATGTAATCGTTACAGAGATAGCATATGTAGAGAATTTGCTTGATCTGTTTACAAAGACCTTGACAGCTAAAGTATTTGAAGGTCACCTTGAGGGTCTAGGAGTATGCAACATGTCTCATTTGCTCTAGTACAAGTGAGAGATTGTTGGGATGTATGCCCTAAAGCATCATATAATATGTAAACAAAATTTATTTTAATAAATAAACGATGCAATTTCGTTTATCAAATGGTTTGTTTTTAATTCGCATATTGTAAATTGTCATGTAAGTCCTTGGTTACTAATGTACTTTCAAACTTAATGTATAAGTGTTATACACAAGAGGATTTAAGTATGAAATTAGTAATCCAAAATAGTCCATAGAGAGCAAAAGAGACAATCACTTTATTTGTGGTTTATACAACTACAATCCATTTCATAATGACATGATGACTTTGATCCGAGATCATTTATGTGGTGATATGAGAATAGATGCACCTTATATGATGAGATGATATACGACTGGACCAAGACATAAATGAATTTATTTTAATATCCGTTAAATAAAGAAATTCATATTAATCTAATAGATGATCATATATAGATTGATCTGAATCTTAAGTGCACTACGAACCCATGCATGGCAGACTATGTCCTTTAATTTACAAAGTTGAGGTCAGTGTAGCAATCCCGTCTAATAACTACGTATTTTTGGGCCATGGTATAGTATGTAACTGAGGACATTTTACATAAATATGGGATCCATTTCTTTTTGCGAGAAGTAGATGAGTATATTCTTTTAGGGTTGATTCAATACTTGAATGATTAGAGCGCTCGAATCTTTCTATTACGATTAGAAAGATAAAATCATAATAGTTATGAATAAATTATTCATTAGAGAATCAATGGTCCTTAAAGTACAAGAAATAGTTAGAGGGTATATAACAATATTATATTCCGAATTTAATTATAAGATACTCATGGAGGGTCAATCTATATGCATTGATTATATTGGTGGATGCCGACATTGCTCGGTATAAAATATATCTGAGGTGATGAAGAGATCAGTTTCAGGTTTTTAGTGGAATAATATGAAGTTAATAATTCAGGATATTTGATTAAAGAGTTTTGATCAATATCCCAACATTATTGGCACTCAAAGCTGCAGGTCCATTTAGTCCTCTTGCTAGCTCATATATTATAGAGAGCCACAAAATAATTTGAAAATCCAATTATGATCTCACATGCATAATAATAAGTTATGAAAAAATATTAATGAGATTAATAATTTATTTAAATCACAGTCAGGAACTATATATTAGATAGTTTGATATAAATTTCAATGCTATCCGTTATGAGATAATTGAATATTTAATTTAAAGAGTTTAACTTAAATTAAAATATTTATTTAACTTAAATTAAAATATTTAATCTTGATTAAATATTTTTTGGATTTTGATTCCAAAATAAATACCTAATATTTGATATTAGTATTTAATTAATTAAATGAAAAAAAAAGGGAGGGTTCATGCCATTAAGGGCAAATTAAGGCTTATCTTATTTTGTGTAATTTGATTACAACTAAACAACTCAACCCTAAGTATAAAAGGGAAGCTTGTTCTCTTTTATAGACACAATAACATACAATCCAAAAAGAAAAAGACCCTGGCCTCGTTGATTTTTCTTCTCCTGAAAGAAAAAGAAAACAAGATATAGTACAGTGATTTAATATTCTATAAAAGGTTTAGAGAATTAAATTGTGAGAATGAAGAGCCCACCCTCCAGATTTTTTGGAGACGAGACATAGCAAAAGATCAAGTGAAGAACTCAAATCCTTCTCTGCTCACGGCAGTGGGCAGTTTTCAGCCCACTGCACACGCGCATAACATGCAGAAAATAAGTTGCTAGAGTTCTGATTTTTGCTAGAAAAATTTAGGGTTATATAGCACTCGTTTCAGACTGTTTTATGGCTAATTTGGTTTCATAAAATCATTCCTAGAAATCATTGAACACACACACACTACATTAAAAAAATTTGCACTGCAGTACTGCGCGCACATACCTGTTGTTGGAGGCTGTTTTGGTAGTACAGAAACTGTCCAGCACTGTCAAAATATTCCCACATCTGTTAGGAATGTTTTGGGACTGACGGAGGCGATTTCCCACAAAAAGAAACCTTCTGAAATAGGCTGGAATCACAAAACTGTAGGGCTGTCCAAATCTCTGTAGCTGTCGCAAATTAGGAAACTGTGCAGGGTGTGCAGTTTTAATCAAAGCAGAAAGAGAAGAAATTTTTTTCAAGCTTGAACCCGGGGCCTAAATGCATTTTCCACTGCACGAGGAGCTTTTCCGTGGAGTGTTTTTACGGGAACTCATACATATACTAAAAGTAGTGATATCTCCCAATGTCATTTAGAAACCTCGTTTTTTGTGACTACTATATATTCTTGGGTATTTGTCTAATATATACATCACTAAATCTTAGATTGTTTCGATCTAACTAAATTAGACCGAATATGTATATAAAATACAAAATGTTGTACAATTAAATGAATAATATTATAAAAAATGATTATTTTTATCCATAAACATGACATTAAATACAATGCGGATTGACATTTAGAGCACGAACCCCGACACTAGGTGAAAACATCATGAGATGAGAGATTTTGGAGAGAGGACATCATGAAGAAAAAATTCACAGAGGAGGAGTTTTATTCATCAAAATTAATTTCGCTTAATGAGATTAGCCTTATTGACAGGAGACTAATTAGAATCCTACTTGAATAAGACAAATATTCTCTCACCCTAATTAAATTAAAATAATTAAAATAACAATATAAAAATATGAATAAAATAAGCAAACTAATTAAAGGAAATCTAAATAAAATTAAAAGACTTAGTGTAGGACAACAGGACCTGGGCGACGCCGTTTCTAGGCTCGCGGCACTAGTTGGGAAATACTAAATAATGTGGAGTCGCCACCCGGTGTGAACCGGGACAAAGATTTAAGGCCGCACTCACCCCTCGCAAGGGAAGACCTCAAACCGTTGGGTTCGGAATGGTCCCTTACTCATGTCACTTGTAATGAAAGGATTTATGTAATAATTTAATCAAGCTTAAGTAACATTTATTTCCAAAAATATAATGCTTCTAGATTCATGTACATACATCAACAAGTTCATCACAACATGCAACATCACATGGCAATCTCATGAACATATTTCAATCCTATGATATGGAAAACTAAGAACAACCTAATCATGCTTGAGTACTATCTCATGAACCTATTAACCAAATAACCTGCTAACAGCCTAATCATGCTTGAATACAATCCCAAGAACACATGGAATGGATAAATGCAGGAATACAAATAATACGGTTGGCTATATAACACAAGAAAGATCAACCAAGAGGCAATTATGCATGAATATGATAAGAGAGACTCAGTTCAGTGTGTGCGCGTTCGTGTAGCGTTCGTAAATGCGTTCGAACGGTAAACAGAAGATTCGCGTTCGTGTAGCGTCCGAGAACGCGTTCGAACGGAACCAGACCTGATACATTATGAAACTAAGAAAGTGTGTGTGCGTTCGTGTAGCGTTCGTAAACGCGTTCGAACGGTAACATAAGGTTCGCGTTCGTATGGCGTTTGATAACGCGTTCGAACGGAAATGAAACAGAATGCTTTCATTCGTGTGGCGTTTGTGAACGCGTTCGAACGGAAATGAAACAGAATGCTCACGTTCGTATGGCGTTCGTGAACGCGTTCGAACAGAAATAAGACCTGATGCATGACAAGGCAAAATACATGCGCGTTCGAGTTGCGTTCGTAAACGCGTTCGAACGGGAACAGATCTGATGCATGAAATGGGACGCAATACATAAACGACAAAATAAAGGGGCGCGGCGAAGTACTACCGTAAAGGTGGCCTTTTGGGGCTCTTGATCTCTCAAAGAGAGGACCTTTAGACCAACGTACTAAGCCCATGCTCTCGACTGAATCATGCATACATAGAATGAAAAGCAATAATACTAAACATGGTGTGCCCGATTGAACGTATCTTGTATCCAACCGAACACACATCAACCGGCGCGGCAAAGCCTCGTGGTAAAGGGCTTTAGCCCCTCCCCATATGGGATCTCACATTGCACTTACTAAGCCCATGCACTCGGTTGAATCATGCATACGAAAATAAAGACAATCATATCAAACTAAGTATGTCCGATTGAACGTATTTCGCATTCAACCGAACACACATCAATCAGTGCGGCAGAGCATCGTGGTGAAGGATTTTAACCCTCCAATTAGGGAACCTTTCATCGCACTTACTAAGCCCATGCACTCGATCGTATCATACGGGAATAAACAACATGCAGAATTTAAATGACAAGAATTAAATAAACCAAAGCAACACAAAACAAGAGAAGGTGCCGTTTACTCAAGTGGTACGTGGAGTTGTGTCCCAAGTACAGACCGCACTACCGTCCATTCGGATTCGGCTACGGAATTTACGTCTGGGTTTCCATCCTATATACCATAAGAGACGACACCTTCCATTTCATTCAAGCCACAACATGCATCCATAAACGACTCTCATGCGAATAGAATTCAATACTAAAGAAACGAATATAAACTAAAGAAAAAGTGCCCTCAGGTCTAACCTTTTAAGTCGTCTCTCGGACTCTCGTTCACGAAGATCGGAAGGGGTAAAGCTCCGCCTCTTCCGGTTCACTGTTCACTGCTCTCGTTCGTTGTCTTACTGTTTTGGGTCGTCGTCCTCCGTCTTTTGCTGCTGTTTTGACTCCGATTCGCTGCCGCTGCTACTGTTTTGCTGCTGTATTTTAGTTATTGTTTTTGGGATTTTTGGCTACTATTTTGGGTGTTATTTTCGGTGGTGTTATGGTATGGTTCGGTGGCTGTTTTATGTGTGTGTTTAGGCTGCTGTATGCGTGTTTTAAGGCTGTTTGGGATGTGTTTTTCGGTGAGGTGAAAGGGCTGTTCAAGGGTTAGGGGCTGCTGTGTGTGTTGTTCTTGTTAAGTTGGTGAGGGAAGGGTTGTTGTGTGTGTTGTTTGTGTTTTGTATGTGAGCTAGGGGAAAAGGGTTGGGGATTCTTTTCTTCTTTTTTTCTGTAATGGGCGTGAACTCTAGAGAGAGTGGAGAGAGGAGGCTTTTTTGTGTGAATGAGCTAGCTAGCCTTGAGAAGGTTGGTGAAGGGTTCTTTTTATAGGCAAAGGGTTAGACTTGACAAGGAAAGGGATTTGATTGGCTTGGATAAGGGAAGTCAAAGATTGAGGGGGGGACAAATCTTGGCTAGATAGGGAAGGTTGAATATTTAGTTTATGTTGATTGATTTTAACTTGGTATGATTATATTTGATTGGTTTAGATTAGGCATTTAGTTTGTTGATTGATTTTAATTAGGCATGCAATTTCTTTAATTTGTGTAAGTATTTTATTTAATTTGGTATATGATTTTTAGATTTGTTTTGATTTCACCATGTGTTAAATATGTATTTTAAGTGGGCTTGGGCGTGTGGGCCAAGGTTTGGGCGAATTGGGCTTAATGTGAGGCTAGCAGCAAAACCAGAATTACCGACACCGTTCGAACGCATCATCGAACGCAGCACGAACGCCCGCAATCTGTTTGGCGTTCGAACGTATACACGAACGTAGCACCAACGAAAACAGTGAACCTTGTTTATTCTGAATTCCCCTTCCGATGTCCGTTTTCCGTGACCTCCGTGACTTAAAAGGTAGTGTCTCCAAAATGAGACTCATCATAGGGACTTATGTGTAAAAATACAGTGCCTACAGTCGCCCCCACTTTGATGGGACTTGTGTAATGTGCAACAGTGACAATCCTATCAAAGTTATGCAATGCATGTTCACTTACCTGGTTCGCCAGCTGCCACTTGACTTACCATGTGTTGAGTTGAGTTGATCTGGATGGTGAGGTGCTGCGACCCCTGGTTCATTCTTGAACCGTGCTGTGATGTGGTCCATTCCCGAACCGTGGATGTGATGTGGTCCATTCCCGAACCGTTGATGTGATGAGGTCCATTCCCGAACCGTCACCGTGATGTGGTCCATTCTCGAACCGTGCTCCATTCCCGGAGTGTTACTCTGATGTGGTGTCCATTCTCGAACTATTACTGTAATGTGGTCCCTTCCGAACCGTTACTGTGAGATGTCCATTCCTGAACTATTACTGTGAGGTGGTCCATTCCCGAACCGTTACTATGAGATGTCCATTCCCGAACTATTACTGTGAGGTGTTCATTCCCGAACTGTTACTGTAAGGTGGTCCATTCCCGAACCGTTCTTCCATTCTTGGAGTGCCATTCTGGCCTGTTGTCCATTCTTGAACTCTGCTCCATTCTTGGATTGCCATTCTCGGCTTGTTCATTCTTGAACTGTCCATTCCCGGACTATATCTCCATTCTCGGAGTGCCATTCTCGGCATGCTCATTCTTGAGCTGTCCATTCCCGGACTATATCTCCATTCTCGGAGTGCCATTCTCGGCATGCCATTCTCGGCATGCTCATTCTCGAGCTGTCCATTCCCGGACTATATCTCCATTCTCGGAGTGCCATTCTCGGCTTGTTCATTCTTGAACTCTGCTCCATTCTTGGATTGCCATTCCCGGCTTGTTCATTCTTGAACTGTTACTGTAAGGTGGTCCATTCCCGAACCGTTCTTCCATTCTTGGAGTGCCATTCTCGGCCTGTCCATTCTTGAACTCTGCTCCATTCTTGGATTGCCATTCTCGGCTTGTTCATTCTTGAACTGCCCATTCCCGGACTATATCTCCATTCTCGGAGTGCTATCCTCAGCGTGCTAATTCTCGAGCTGTCCATTCCCGGACTATATCTCCATTCTCGGAGTGCCATTCTCGGCAGAACTGATCTGATGTAATGTGGGCCTCGACCCTGGGACTCATTCCCAAACTGTGTTTGATGTGGGCCTCGACCCTGGGACTTATCCCCAGAACTGATGTTAAAGTGGGCCTCGGCTCCAACTGCTACTGACATGGGCCTCGCCCCCCCAGATTGATGCTGATGTGGGTCTCGACCCTCGGATTCATTCCAAAATTCTGCTGATGCGGGCCTCGGCCCTAGGATTCATTCCCTGGATTCATTCCAAAATTCTGCTGATGTGGGCCTCGACCCGGGATTCATTCCCTGGATTCATTCCAAAATTCTGCTGATGTGGGCCTCGGCCCTGGGATTCATTCCCTGGATTCATTCCAAAATTCTGCTGATGTGGGCCTCGGCCCTGGGATTCATTCCCTGGATCCATTCCAAAATTCTGTTGATGTGGGCCTCGGCCGCAGAATGATGTGGGCTTCGCCCTAAACTGATATTGATATGGGCCTCGCCCCCAGACTGATACAGCTGATATGGGCCTCGCCCCCAGACTGATACTGATATGGGCCTCGCCCCAAGACTGATACTGCTGATATGGGCCTCGCCCCAAGACTGATACTGATACGGGCCTCGCCCCAAGACTGATACTGCTGATATGGGCCTCGCCCCCAGACTGATACTACTGATATGAGCCTCGCCCTAAGGCTGATACTGATACGGGCCTCGCCCACAGACTGATACAGTACTGTCGATGTTCCTGATTGGTTTGTCTTTTGACGCTTTCTTTTTTTCTTTTGAAACCTGTTATTACAAAACAGAACAAACACAAAAAGGATGCAAATATGTTACGTGTATGCATGCATGCATGATTGGGTTTCCTATCCCGTTGGGCTAGGTCTTCTGCCAGTACTCTTGGTGGCTGCTCGGTCTTTTGACAAGTCTGTCATCTTCCCTAACCAACATGTATCTATGATGGCTTTCAGAACACAAGGGTTAACATGATGTATGTATGCATGGGGTGCATGAGATGCATATGATACAAGGAATATATCAACTCATTAAAATTCTCACACAAATCGGCCCATCATCATTTCAGAAGCTTTTGGGCTAACTGTCATAGGAGTGAACTCGTCCCAGTTCAAATGGCCCAACAAGTTCACATCTCATGGCAAGAAGTCCAACCGTATCCAAATGATAATGTTCCTAAACACAAACATATAATGAAGATAATGCAAACGTAATAATTTCTACAGTATGGCCCATCAACATTTCAGAAGCTTTGGGCCTAATAGTCATAAGGTACGAACTTGCCCCAGTTTAAATGGCCCAGCAAGCCCGCATTTCTGACAATAGTCCAACTGCATCCAAATGAGGATGGTCCACAAGCACATATCCAAGGAAATAATTGTTACTTTAGCCAACCCGGTCTATGGGTGGGTTAGTAAGAGTATAGACAAAGGCTCTCACTGGCGAAGGATGGCCCACAACTAGGTCTCCCCACTCAAGGGTTCGAGCAACCAAGTGGGCGCACCCTTTTTTATACACTAAGGTACGTGCCAATGAGCTATGGTGTGTGACGGACTGTCAAATGGATTTCCCGTTGTAGATCCCCCAGAGGGAAGGTGGAGCGAGGCTCACTTAAATACCCAAGCCTCTTAGGCTCTTATCGCTTGTTGTCAGGAATAAACAACGAGTCTTCCAAATTAGTCCATCACAATAGGCTACGAGTAGATGGCTATCTAGGTGTCTTCACAGCTTTTCCTTCTAGAAAGGTAGTGAATGAAGGAAGACACCAAACCATTACCTAGCCTCAAAATGCCTTTGATTAAACCCTCACTTTATCCACCATAGACACGGTCAATTAAAACATAAATCCAAACATCACAAGTCAATATTTCGGGGCCAATTCTCTATCCCCAGTGGAGTCGCCAGACTGTAGGACAACAGGACCTGGGCGACGCCGTTTCTAGGCTCGCGGCACTAGTTGGGAAATACTAAATAATGTGGAGTCGCCACCCGGTGTGAACCGGGACAAAGATTTAAGGCGCACTCACCCCTCGCAAGGAAGACCTCAAACCGTTGGGTTCGGAATGGTCCCTTACTCATGTCACTTGTAATGAAAGGATTTATGTAATAATTTAATCAAGCTTAAGTAACATTTATTTCCAAAAATATAATGCTTCTAGATTCATGTACATACATCAACAAGTTCATCACAACATGCAACATCACATGGCAATCTCATGAACATATTTCAATCCTATGATATGGAAAACTAAGAACAACCTAATCATGCTTGAGTACTATCTCATGAACCTATTAACCAAATAACCTGCTAACAGCCTAATCATGCTTGAATACAATCCCAAGAACACATGGAATGGATAAATGCAGGAATACAAATAATACGGTTGGCTATATAACACAAGAAAGATCAACCAAGAGGCAATTATGCATGAATATGATAAGACAGACTCAGTTCAGTGTGTGCGCGTTCGTGTAGCGTTCGTAAATGCGTTCGAACGGCAAACAGAAGATTCGCGTTTGTGTAACGTCCGAGAACGCGTTAGAACGGAACCAGACCTGATACATTATGAAACTAAGAAAGTGTATGTGCGTTCGTGTAGCGTTCGTAAACGCGTTCGAACGGTAAACATAAGGTTCGCGTTCGTATGGCGTTTGATAACGCGTTCGAACGGAAATGAAACAGAATGCTTTCGTTCGTGTGGCGTTTGTGAACGCGTTCGAACGGAAATGAAACAGAATGCTCACGTTCGTATGACGTTCGTGAACGCGTTCGAACAGAAATAAGACCTGATGCATGACAAGGCAAAATACATGCGCGTTCGAGTTGCGTTCGTAAACGCGTTCGAACGGGAACATATCTGATGCATGAAATGGGACGCAATACATAAACGACAAAATAAAGGGGCGCGGCGAAGTACTGCCGTAAAGGTGGCCTTTTGGGGCTCTTGATCTCTCAAAGAGAGGACCTTTAGACCAACGTACTAAGCCCATGCGCTCGACTGAATCATGCATACATAGAATGAAAAGCAATAATACTAAACATAGTGTCCCCGATTGAACGTATCTTGTATCCAACCGAACACACATCAACCGGCGCGGCAAAGCCTCGTGGTAAAGAGCTTTAGTCCCTCCCCATAGGGGATCTCACATTGCACTTACTAAGCCCATGCACTCGGTTGAATCATGCATACGAAAATAAAGACAATCATATCAAACTAAGTATGTCTGATTGAACGTATTTTGCATTCAACCGAACACACATCAATCGGTGCGGCAGAGCATCGTGGTGAAGGATTTTAACCCTCCAATTAGGGAACCTTTCATCACACTTACTAAGCCCATGCACTCGATCGTATCATACGGGAATAAACAACATGCAGAATTTAAATGACAAGAATTAAATAAACCAAAGCAACACAAAACAAGAGAAGGTGCCGTTTACTCAAGTGGTACGTGGAGTTGTGTCCCAAGTACAGACCGCACTACCGTCCATTCGGATTCGGCTATGGAATTTACGTCTGGGTTTCCATCCTATATACCATAAGAGACGACACTCTTCCATTTCATTCAAGCCACAACATGCATCCATAAACGACTCTCATGCGAATAGAATTCAATACTAAAAGAAACGAATATAAACTAAAGAAAAAGTGCCCTCAGGTCTAACCTTTTAAGTCGTCTCTCGGACTCGCGTTTCACGAAGATCGGAAGGGGTAAAGCTCCGCAACTCTTCCGGTTCACTGGTTCACTGCTCTCGTTCGTTGTCTTACTGTTTTGGGTCATCGTCCTCCGTCTTTTGCTGCTGTTTTGACTCCGATTCGCTGCCGCTGCTACTGTTTTGCTGCTGTATTTTAGTTATTGTTTTTGGGATGTTTTGGCTACTGTTTTGGGTGTTATTTTCGGTGGTGTTATGGTATGGTTCGGGGGCTATTTTATGTGTGTGTTTAGGGCTGCTGTATGCGTGTTTTAAGGCTGTTTGGGATGTGTTTTTCGGTGAGGTGAAGGGGCTGTTCAATGGTTAGGGGCTGCTGTGTGTTGTTCTTGTTAAGTTGGTGAGGGAAGGGTTGTTGTGTGTGTTGTTTGTGTTTTGTATGTGAGCTAGGGGAAAAGGGTTGGGGATTCTTTTCTTCATTTTCTGTAATGGGCGTGAACTCTAGAGAGAGTGGAGAGAGGAGGCTTTTTTGTGTGAATGAGCTAGCTAGCCTTGAGAAGGTTGGTGAAGGGTTCTTTTTATAGGCAAAGGGTTAGGCTTGACAAGGAAATGGATTTGATTGGCTTGGATAAGGGAAGTCAAAGATTGAGGGGGGACAAATCTTGGCTAGATAGGGAAGGTTGAATATTTAGTTTATGTTGATTGATTTTAACTTGGTATGATTATATTTGATTGGTTTAGATTAGGCATTTAGTTTGTTGATTGATTTTAATTAGGCATGCAATTTCTTTAATTTTTGTAAGTATTTTATTTAATTTGGTATATGATTTTTAGATTTGTTTTGATTTCACCATGTGTTAAATATGTGTTTTAAGTGGGCTTGGGCGTGTGGGCCAAGGTTTGGGCGAATTGGGCTTAATGTGAGGCTAGCAGCAAAACCAGAATTACCGACACCGTTCGAACGCATCATCGAACGCAGCACGAACGCCCGCAATCTGTTTGACGTTCGAACGTATACACGAACGTAGCACCAACGAAAATAGTGAACCTTGTTTATTCTGAATTCCCCTTCCGATGTCCGTTTTCCGTGACCTCCGTGACTTAAAAGGTAGTGTCTCCAAAATGAGACTCATCATAGGGACTTATGTGTAAAAATGCAGTGCCTACACTTAGTATAATTGTACTAGATCACCATATCAATACAAGGGAGCAAAGAATTCATCTCAATGATGACGGCGGGGTTGTTGACCATGTCGAAGGGAATCTTTCAATATTCACGTATCTTGATCAACCTTATGGATGATCAAGACGTATCTTTTCTTAGGAATATGAAGCTGCAGAAATATATTCTATTCAACTGTGTGGATGTTAAACCTTATGTTGATAGTGTTTTCATGACCTATGTTATTTAAGAAGTACGACATGGGTAAAAATGGTAATTCCTTTCTTGATCGAGACCATTAAATACCTAACCGACCACATGAGTTTGGGGCCGAGCACTTATGAGCGGTAACCCGACCACTTGAGATCGGATGACCGAGCATTATCAGATCAGTAGAAGCATTCTCAGCTCAAAGGACCATCATTACCGACCTCATGAAGACCGACCAGATAACGATATATGCTCTAGAGATAAGTTATCATATTCTTATGGGGTAAGGAGATAAGTTATCCTATTCTTATGGGGTAAGGAGATAAGTTATCATATTCTAATAGGGTATGACAAGTAAAGGTAGTTTTGATTAGGAATCCTTATGAGAAAAGTGAATAGTTTCAACTAGGAAATTCTTGTAGGAGAAGGAATCTGATTTCTACACTATTATAAATAGAAGGGTAGAGTGTGCATAAGAAGAACAAGTTGAGAGCATTGAGAGTTGAGAGCAGAATCAATATCAGAATCATTACCATCAGACTTGTAAAAAACAAGAAGCAGAGCCGAGAAGCGTGTTTGAAGTAATAAAAGTATCATCCTTTTTGTGCCCGTGGACATAGGTCGGACCAAGATCCGCCGAACCACGTTAAATCTCCTTGTCAATTGGCGTATTATTTGTCTTTTGCTAAGTTTGCTTTTGGTCCCCCATAACCAAACAAATTCACTATTGAGGGAGGATTGTCTCGGGAGTATTATTCCCATATTGCCCTGAGATCAAAATCAGTCGTCAACAGTTGGCGCCGTCTGTGGGGAGCTCAACAAAAAGCGGTTCGCGTAGTAAGACGATGGCAGAAGGCGGAAATCACCAATCGTCAGGGAATCCGGCCACAGATTGGATGAAGAAGATATAAGAAAGCATAAGAAAAGACAGAGAGGATAGTCAGGCCCTCCTAAAAACCATGATAGACCGACTGGAGAGAATGGAAGGGGGGAACCGCGAGAAGCCTGAAACCAGAGCTAATCAAAGAAGAGGAGAGATATGCCCTTAATGTGTCAAACACTCTTTGATCCTCACTTACTCGATGTAATGGATCCGTGAGAAAGCATAGCATAGGGAGAGATGATACCCCTGTGACGATTGCTAGCTCCAGTGATGCCGGACCTAAGGAGGAATGTACCCTTAGTGTCTCAGACACTCTTTGATCCATTCATCATTTGGATCCAAGAGAGGCGCAACACGGGGATGCGGTGTGTCCCTTTAGCGTGTGCCTGCTCCAGCGTGGTAAGGAGGAGCCCTCGTACAATACACAGGCTCCACAGTGACCCGATGTATAGAGGATGTGCCCTTACCATTTAAACGCTCTCTGATCCAAATCCTGGTTCGCCGGGACACTGAATTGAAAGGTTCAGAATTATGTTTTGGAGGCCTCGGATAGGACGCTGTTCTGAGGTATCTGTGCTATTGTTTACACTTTTTTGGTTTTATTTTCCAAATTTTTTTTTTATTTTTTCATCGGTCTGAAAAGGGGACGCCCAAGCCACATTCGGTAGGGCTTCAAAAGGTTGATTCACTTCCCTTCTGAATAAGTCCCACTTGATTAAATCGGCGCGGGGCTGGATTCGTTCCGCCGATGCCACTTGATTAATCGGCTCGGGGCTGGATTCGTTCCGCCGAGGCCGCTTGATTAATCGGCTCGGGGGTGGATTCGTTCCGCCGAGGCCGCTTGGTTAATCGACTCAAGGCTGGATTCGTTCCGCCGAGGTCAGATGTTTTCTTTCCGGCTCGGGTCTACTCTTGTACCGCCGAGACCGATGTTTCTTTCCGGCTCGGGACTGCTCTTGTACCGCCGAGACCGATGTTTCTTTCCGGCTTGGGTCTGCTCTTGTACCGCCGAGATCGATGTTTGTTTCAGCTCGGGGTCGGGTTACGTCCCACCGAGTCGGCTTCTTTGGACTGGGGATGTAATATTCCCCAAGGGCCAAGTCTTTCTTCAGCTCGGGGTCGGGATACGTCTCACCGAGAGACTTATCATCGGCATGGGATCGGAGCATCTCCCCCATGGTCGGCCCTCTATTGGTCTGAGGAGGTGACATTCCCCCAGAGCGAAATATTCTTCTCAGCTCGGGGTCGGGTTACGTCCCACCGAGTCGATCGTCATCAGCATAAGGGCAAAGTATTTTCTCCACGGGTAGATATCGGGATCCTCGTTGACTGAGCACATCAAGGTGGCAAGAAGGACCAGATTTGCAACCAAAGCATTTTTCTCTGCGGTTCCTGGAGTGACCACCGACATATTCATCGCCACACCATCTTTTTTTATAGTTCCCGGCATCAACTCGCAAACTTGTTGTTACCGAAAACTAGGGGACAGATGTTGATGGTGTTTTCAGGACCTATGTTATTTAAGGAGTACGACAGGGGTAAAAATGGTAATTCCTTTCTTTATCGAGACCATTAAATACCTACCCGACCACATGAGTTTGGGTCGAGCACTTATGAGTGGTAACCCGACCACTTGAGATCGGATGACCGAGCATTATCAGATCGGTAGAAGCATTCTCAGCTCGAAGGACCATCATGACCGACCTCATGAAGACCGACCAGATAGCGAGATATGCTTCAGAGATAAGTTATCATATTCTTATGGGGTAAGGAGATAAGTTATCCTATTCTTATGGGGTAAGTAGATAATTTATCCTATTCTAATAGGGTATGGCAAGTAAAGGTAGTTTTGATTAGGAATCCTTATGAGAAAAGTGAATAGTTTCAACTAGGAAATTCTTGTAGGAGAAGGAATCTGATTTCTACACTATTATAAATAGAAGGGTAGAGTGTGCATAAGAAGAACAAGTTGAGAGCATTGAAAGTTGAGAGCAGAATCAATATCAGAATCATTACCATCAGACTTGTAAAAAACAAGAAGCAGAGCCGAGAAGCGTGTTTGAAGTAATAAAAGTATCATCCTTTTTGTGCCCGTGGACGTAGGTCGGACCAAGATCCGCCGAACCACGTTAAATCTCCTTGTCAATTGGCGTATTATTTGTCTTTTGCTAAGTTTGCTTTTGGTCCCCAATAACCAAACAAATTCACTATTGAGGGAGGATTGTCTCGAGAGTAATATTCCCATATTGCCCTGAGACCAAAATCAACCGTCAACACCTTATATTGAGTAATAGTTTCAAATTGATTTCTTAAAGTTATTTTATTCATATTCCTAAAGTATTAAATATTCATTTTTAAGCATTTGCTTGAACAAGTTATGAGATAGTCGTCCCCAAGGGGCATGACTTGGTGGTGTATGGATCAAGATTTAGTCTCCAGGTCCTGGGTTCGAATCCAGGGAGTGCGTTTCTTGTAAGAGCCTAGAACAGTTATGAGTTTTATCTTCTCCACTTAAACCCAGGCCATGTGGTTTGGTGGGGAGATTTCCAAAAAAAACGTTATGATATAGTCACTACATACTACTGATGTGGATGATGCCATGCTTAATAAATATTTTTCCATCCGATTTTGAAATTGTGTAAGTAATCAGTACTAGAAAATGGACTTTTAGCGTCGAAATATTTCTTCGCTAATAGTCAAAATTTCGACGTTAAAGGTCTTCTGCGTCAAAGTAAAATTTTGACACGAAAGCTTGATCGGGGAAGGTATTTAGTGTCAAAAATTGACTTCGATGCTAAAAGTATATCTTCAGCGACGAAATATTTTGTCGCTAAAAGTACTTATCTTTAGCGTCGAAAAAGTAAATACTTTTAGCGTCGAAATCAATTTTTGACGCTAAATACCTTCATCGACCAAACTTTCGCATCAAAATTTTATTTCGACGCAGAAAACCTTTAGCGAAGAAATATTTCAAGGCTAAAGGTGAAAATAGTAAAAATAAAATAACTTTTTTTTATAATTAGTTTTAACAAAATTGACATTACAAGTTAATTTCTAAATTTCATGACAAAAGTAATTAAATTTTTTATTAACATAAGAATATCATTACAAATTTGTTATAAAAAATTATAATAAGGATATCCTTTTTTATATGAAAAATAAAAAATAAAAAATTGATTACAATAAAAAAACATAAAATAATAAACTACAATATATATATATATATATATATATATATATATATATATATATATATATATATATATATATATATTTTATTTTCTTCATCTCCAGTTTCATTTGTTTTTCATTTTCTTCACCATCTTCATTTCCACCATTTCTTCATCTTCATATTATCCTAAAAAAACATTGGATGTTATCATAAAATACAAAAAAATGAAACAAAATCCTTAAGGAAAAAAGAATTTTAGAGAAGAAATAAGAGTGTGAGAGAAAGAAAGTGAGCATAGGAGAAATGAAAGAGCAAATGAATTTATAGGAAAAAAAATAACCTTTAGCGACGAAGCCTACTTCGTCGCTAAAGGTCCTCAAATAGCAGGAATCATTTCTACCAAAATTTTGATCTTTAGCGTCGAAATTTTTGACTTTTAGCGTCGAAAATTCATTTCACTAAATGTCAAAAAATTTAAATCTAATTTTATTAGGTGGAAAATTTAAAATTTAAAATTTACCATTTAACGTCGAACAATTTTTTCCTCGCTAAAGGTACAATATTTTAGCGTCGAATCTAATTTCGACGCTAAAAGGTCGAAAGAATTTTTCAACGGCAAAATGTTTACTTTTTAGCGTCGAAATTAAAATTTGACGCTAGCTAAATGTCCATTTTCTTGTAGTGAATCTCTTGAATCGTTAGTTAATTATAAAAACTATATTATATGTAAAATTTATTTAAACTAGAACCATATTCACTTTATTAATAGGCATGTAACAACTACATCGACAATAATTTCATTAAGGATCTTATGTAAAGGTCATTTGTTACCTACAAGCTCGTATAAAATATATTTCGTTAATAGGTATTGTTGATGGTGTTTTCAGGACCTATGTTATTTAAGGAGTATGACAGAGGTAAAAATGGTAATTCCTTTCTTGATCGAGACCATTAAATACCTACCCGACCACATGAGTTTGGGGCCGAGCACTTATGAGCGGTAACCCGACCATTTGAGATCGGATGACCGAGCATTATCAGATCGGTAGAAGCATTCTCAGCTCAAAGGACCATCATGACCGACCTCATGAAGACCGACCAGATAGCGAGATATGCTCCAGAGATAAGTTATCATATTCTTATGGGGTAAGGAGATAAGTTATCCTATTCTTATGGGGTAAGGAGATAAGTTATCCTATTCTAATAGGGTATGGCAAGTAAAGGCAGTTTTGATTAGGAATCCTTATGAGAAAAGTGAATAGTTTCAACTAGGAAATTCTTGTAGGAGAAGGAATCTGATTTCTACACTATTATAAATAGAAGGGTAGAGTGTGCATAAGAAGAACAAGTTGAGAGCATTGAGAGTTGAGAGCAGAATCAATATCAGAATCATTACCATCAGACTTGTAAAAAACAAGAAGCAGAGCCGAGAAGCGTGTTTGAAGTAATAAAAATATCATCCTTTTTGTGCCCGTGGACATAGGTCGGACCAAGATCCGCCGAACCATGTTAAATCTCCTTGTCAATTGGCGTATTATTTGTCTTTTGCTAAGTTTGCTTTTGGTCCCCAATAACCAAACAAATTCACTATTGAGGGAGGATTGTCTCGGGAGTAATATTCCCATATTGCCCTGAGACCAAAATCAGCCGTCAACAGTTGGCGCCGTCTGTGGGGAGCTCAACAAAAAGCGGTTCGCGTAGTAAGACGATGGCAGAAGGCGAAAATCACCAATCGTCAGGGAATCCGGCCACAGATTGGATGAAGAAGATAAAAGAAAGCATAAGGAAGGACATAGAGGATAGTCAGGCCCTCCTAAAAACCATGATGGACCGACTGGAGAGAATGGAAGGGGGAACCGCGAGAAGCCTGAAACCAGAGCTAATCAAAGAAGAGGAGAGATATTCCCTTAATGTGTCTAACACTCTTTGATCCTCACTTACCCGATGTAATGGATCCGTGAGAAAACATAGCACATGGAGAGATGATGCCCCTGTGACGATTGCGAGCTTCAGTGATGTCAGACCTAAGGAGGAATGTGCCCTTAGTATCCCGTACACTCTTTGATCCATTCATCATTTGGATCCAAGAGAGGCGCAGCACGGGGATTCGTTGTGCCCCTGTAGCGTGTGCCTACTCCAGCGTGGTAAGGAGGAGCCCTCGTACAATACACAGGCTCCACAGTGACCCGACGTATAGAGGATGTGCCCTTACCATTTAAACGCTCTCTGATCCAAATCCTGGTTCGCCGGGACACTGAATTGAAAGGTTCAGAATTATGTTTTGGAGGCCTCGGACAGGACGCTGTTCTGAGGTATCCGTGCTATTGTTTACACTTTTTTGGTTTTATTTTCCAAAATTTTGTTTTTGTTTTTTCATCGGTCTGAAAAGGGGACGCCCAAGCCAAATTCGGTAGGGCTTCAAAAGGTTGATTCACTTCCCTTCTGAATAAGTCCCACTTGATTAAATCAGCGCGGGGCTGGATTCGTTCCGCCGATGCCACTTGATTAATCGGCTCGGGGCTGGATTCGTTCCACCGAGGCCGCTTGATTAATCGGCTCGGGGCTAGATTCGTTCCGCCGAGGCCGCTTGGTTAATCGACTCATGGCTGGATTCGTTCCGCCGAGGTCAGATGTTTTCTTTCCGGCTCAGGTCTGCTCTTGTACCGCCGAGATCGATGTTTCTTTCCGGCTTGGGATTGCTCTTGTACCGCCGAGACCGATGTTTCTTTCCGGCTCGGGACTGCTCTTGTACCGCCGAGATCGATGTTTGTTTCAGCTCGGGGTCGGGTTACGTCCCACCGAGTCGGCTTCTTTGGACTGGGGATGTAATAATCCGCCAGGGCCAAGTCTTTCTTCAGCTCGGGGTCAGGATACGTCCCACCGAGAGACTTATCATCGGCATGGGATCGGAGCATCTCCCCCATGGTCGGCCCTCTATTGGTCTGGGGAGGTGACATTCCCCCAAAGCCAAATATTCTTCTCAGCTCGGGGTCGGGTTACGTCTCACCGAGTCGATCGTCATCAGCATAAGGGCAAAGCATTTTCTCCACGGGTAGATATCGGGATCCTCGTTGACTGAGCACATGAAGGTGGTAGGAAGGACCAGATTTACAGCCAAGGTATTTTTTCTCTACGGTTCCTGGAGTGACCACCGACAGATTCATCGGCACACCATCTTTTTTTATAGTTCTCGGCATCAACTCGCAAACTCGTTGTTACCGAGAACTAGGGGACAGATGTTGATGGTGTTTTCAGGACCTATGTTATTTAAGGAGTACGACAGGGGTAAAAATGGTAATTCTTTTCTTTATCGAGACCATTAAATACCTACCCGACCACATGAGTTTGGGGCCGAGCACTTATGAGCGGTAACCCGACCACTTGAGATCGGATGACCGAGCATTATCAGATCGGTAGAAGCATTCTCAGCTCGAAGGACCATCATGATCGACCTCATGAAGACCGACCAGATAGCGAGATATGCTTCAGAGATAAGTTATCATATTCTTATGGGGTAAGGAGATAAGTTATCATATTCTTATGGGGTAAGTAGATAAGTTATCCTATTCTAATAGGTTATGGCAAGTAAAGGTAGTTTTGATTAGGAATTCTTATGAGAAAAGTGAATAGTTTCAATTAGGAAATTCTTGTAGGAGAAGGAATTTGATTTCTACACTATTATAAATAGAAGGGTAGAGTGTGCATAAGAAGAACAAGTTGAGAGCATTGAGAGTTGAGAGCAGAATCAATATCAGAATCATTACCATCAGACTTGTAAAAAATAAGAAGCAGAGCCGAGAAGCGTGTTTGAAGTAATAAAAATATCATCCTTTTTGTGCCCGTGGACATAGGTCGGACCAAGATCCGCCGAACCACGTTAAATCTCCTTGTCAATTGGCGTATTATTTGTCTTTTGCTAAGTTTGCTTTTGGTCCCCAATAACCAAACAAATTCACTATTGAGGGAGGATTGTCTCGGGAGTAATATTCTCATATTGCCCTGATACCAAAATCAGCCGTCAACAAGTATAAATTTCATATAGAAGATCGCAGATCGATACAGTGACTGCTACGATTGATGAATGGGATTCTAGAGTTGGAGTACCATACACTACCATCAAGTGAGTTGTATTATTCAAATTGTGAATAGTTTGATCCGACTGTTAATGTTGGGATGAAGGTTCACAGAGAATAGTCACAAAAAATTGCACAACAATCTATTACGGATGAAAATGATGGTGTGGCTATTTATGTGAATTGTGATTACCAGACATACACAGCTAACTCACCAGCATGCTCATTGTCCAAGGCCTCGAACCTACTGTCGATAACATTGAATTACTGTAAAATTGCAGAGCAATTATTTGTTGTGCTAATGTATATTTTATACCAATATATTTAAAAGAAGTCTTACACTTCAACATAAGAAACATTAATGGATATTATACTCTTGAAGATTATCGAGTACACTTCATTTTGTCAGACTCTCTAGATCTGAATACAATTGTCATATAAAATAGTTCTATACGGATCGTCTACCTACAAAACATGACGACCACAAATGACCTTTGTCAAACCATGCAGGTCAAGGTCACCGTATATATCCTTTCGTCATCAAATATCCATCGAGTGAAGAGACATAGATAAGACCGTCAAGTCTTCTATATGCCCAAACTCATCCATATCAACATATTCACATTCCCCGATAATCATTAGAGGATCATTCTCTAATGTTATCATAACCTATGGAAACAATTTTCCAAGGTTAGCTCTCACTAAAGACTTTGGGAAATCAATCTTGAAGATCTGGATATCTATCCCACGCATAAGGGAGTTTATTTTATTTTATTTTTTTGGAAAAAGTTACCCACGCATAAGGGATCACAGATCCTAACTGATATGTTGGGGCAAACACTGCGGAAACGCGTCTGCGGTTGAAATCGATTTTAAAATATTTATTTTAATATAGATAATTTAATCGATATCAAATACCACAAATTTATCTGTAATTCACTCATATCATAAATTAATATCAAATATTAAAGTGTGATTATGCATAGAGCCTCGGGATAAAATTTTCAGAAATAATTTCCGCGGTTACACGTTAACCGCTTATTAGATCACCGAACCAACTAACGGGGTAACCGGACAATCGGGTTATTCACGATACCGGATCAGCTCACTGCTACAGTGACATATGTAATGTAGTAGTGGCTGAATTAAGGAAATTTCCACAAATTATCATTTTGCTCCTAGTACGGAAAATTCCCAAAATATCGGAATAATTCTAAAAATTCTGAGAATATTCCTACACACTATACACTATGCTACAATACTCCAAGTATTTGTAGCAATGACCAAAACCCATAATTCTATTAAATTATGATTTTACCCATGATGTGATTTTTAGGGGAAATTTCTAAAATGATTCCGGAATAATTCTGAAATTATGGGAATTTTTTCTACACATTATCATACATCCAATTAATCCACAACACTTTAAATTCACAAATCAAATCACAATTGAATTAATTTCATAATTAATCAAATTTGTTGACAGTTGTTTATCGTTCCAGAGATTACTTGAGAAAATCTACTCCTCGAACAAACCTCCCCAAGCAATGAATTTGTTTGGTTAGTTAGGAACCAAAGGCAAACTTGGCAAACAAATAAGAAATCACAGAGAAAACAAAGGGTTAACATGGTTTAGTGGAGAGTGGCTCCAACCTACGTCAACGGGAGCAAAGTAATCAAATGTAAGAAATGCTAACCCAAAGGAACTAACCCTTGAAATTGAATCCTCGACTCATTTATATAGGCCCATGCATCTTCTGTTACACCCATAAATATACCATTACACCAACCCATGACGTCATCCATGTCTTCTTGTCATTATTGGCCACTATTACACGTTTCCTTTATATAGGCTCCTGAATCTTTTACTACATCAATAAATTTACTATTACACCAACCCATGATGTTAGCCACGTCTTCTTGTCATTATTGCCCACTATTACACGTTTTTCCAGCTTGCAACTTTGCCACTCTACTATTGTTACACATTTTTCCCATTTGACAGTCTGTAATTTAACCACTCTAACGATGTTTTGTGTGTCAAGAGATAATCCTCTGCAAAACACTATCTAAGACGTTACTGTAGACTTGAACAAAACTAGAATAAGTGATGTTCAAAGTACACTTTAGTCGACTTGAACACGTGCACGCTACAGACACCGTTCAAATGCCTGTCGAACTAGCTTCAAATGTCAATATTCTACCCAATTTTCTTCGAACGCCGAGGTAAACACGCCATGAAAACGAGGTCAGAAATCATTCGAAGGACCTATCGAGGTACATTTTAGTGACTCGATAGTTCGGGTCCTATCAGAAATCATTCGAGGTACACTTTAGTGACTCCTGGGTTTCCGGTCCTGGTCGTTTCTCATTGTCGCTGCTAAGGCAGGCCCACAAGGAGACGTACCAAGGTTAAACTCGTCAATGATAAACTCAAGTTACTTGTGTAACCCTGATAGCTAGGGCAAGTTCAGGATTCCGCTTTCGCTTGAATTTATCTAGTATCTGATATACATCCGGTATAAATAAATCTCTATCGGCTACACCCTGACAGCAGAGGCACGGTCTCGGATGTAGTCACAGAGAAATATTTATAAACCGTATTAACAAGACGGACCACATAACATGCATCAAATACATAATTACATTTAAACCTTATTAATTAGGGATTTTACGCTAAGTGTCATACACCCTAAATCTAATCAAATTAGAATATAACATGCATATATAAAGTCAAGAAAACATGATTAAATATTGAATTAAAGGGCTAATCATATTAGGGGGCCTAGAATCAGACTCATTCTGATACCATTTTGAAGGGGTTTTATTACGGATATCCGGTAACGCAGCGGAACTGTGGAAAATCAAATTTTCCGATTTCAAAACTTTTTTCTCGGATTAATAAAATAAACTTATTTATTTTATTATCCAATAATCAAATTATGAAATAAAAAACTATAAATCAAAATTTGTGTAATTACCGAATTACCCCTATACTTTGCATTTTGTTCATTTTAGCCCGAAATTGTTCAAAATAATTTTGAATGATTCTAATCATTAAATATATGAATTTAACATATCCCAAATGTCAAAATACAACTTGCAACAAGAAACCCCAAAAAAATCCACCAAGGCCGAGAGCATTCGAGAAGAAATTTAATGTGCATTTTGCACTTTACATGTTCAAAACACATTCAAATGAAATCCAATCAACATAAGATTTTATGTATCATATACACATCCAAATACACAACATAAATGAAAATCCCCAAATTTGGAAGTGGTCTTAAAACCTAATTTTTCAATTTCTTCAAATTGGACAAATTAGACCAAATTGGTTAAATCAATTACTTCAATCATGTTTCTTCCATCCAAATCAAGTATCAACACAATGAAATAACTATAGATCAAATATAGGTCATTTAAGAGTGGGTCAACAACTCTAGATTAGCAACAAGGTTCTAAAAACCATAAAAGAATGCTTATTACTACACTAGTAACAATCTTCCAAGTTCATACATGCTTAACCCCTTCATCAAACTTTCATACATCAAAAACACAAAAATAAAGAATAGAAAACTTAAGAACATCATCAAGTGAAGCCCACAACAAGAGGAACAATTTACTCTCTAATGGAAGGTTGGAAATACTTACTAATTCCAAGCTTTTCTTTGATTTTTCTTTTCTTTCTCTCTACCTTCTTTGCTTTTGTTTTAATGGAGTTTGATAAAGTGTATTACGTTATTCAAACCCTAAAATAAAAGAACAATATATACTTGCTTATTACTACACTTGGCCGAATTTTGGCTAAGGAAAAATAAGACAAATATTTTTCATTTCATTTGAATTTGAATTTTGCCAACTTGTTAAAATGATCATTACACTTTAATGATATTTTTCAACAAGTCAACAATTGCAACTTAGCCATTAAAACAAATATCATAACTTACAATATCTATACTTTAATTAATTTAATCATTTAATAATTAAATAATTAATTAATTAATTAAATACAAATATATTAAATATATGTATAATATTTACATTAAATATTAATACATATATTCATTTATGAAATTAGTCAAATATCTCAATTTAACAATTAATTAATGTGTATTTGAATTAATCAAGTATTAAATACAAATACACAAAAATTAAGGAAATGACTATCGGGTCCCTACACATGTATTTTGCGTTTAACCTTTAAACGATTTTATAAATAATCAATATTATTTATTAATGTTGCCCTAGTGCTCTACGAGTATATTTCATTATTGAGACTCTAGATTCAGACATATCCGTCAAAAAATCCAATTTCGTGTCCATAATTTATCCACCCGTAAATTATGACGATCACGGATAAACTCGCTGAATCATACAGGTCGAGGTCATGGCAAATGTATAATTCCTCCGTCACAGGTATCCGATAAATCCCAGAGATATAGATGTAAAATTCAAATCTCTATAGGGATTATCCAGTCGACTATTTTATTAGCAATCTCAAAAAGAACATTTAGAACTAACTTCCAAATTGTACCACGGGTCCATGGATTTTATCCGATTGCTAATCATATGGACTACCTATGCTCTGTTACACAGAACTAACGGATCCTATCTCGATACACACAGGACACCCTGAGGATCTATCTACACCCAATGAACAGGCGGAGGTCTGATCTAAATAGATCAGTGACGTGACTGCAATCTAAGTGTATAAGATGTCTCATGTGCCCACAGTGGCATCTCAAGTCTAAGAATCACAAGTGCTACTCAACCCGATAAGATTCTTATTGACGTTGGTGTACCATCCATTAAGAATCTTCTGTGAGTCGTTCAGTGTTTATCTACTATAAACACCTACACCTCTATACTACTCTCCAAGACTTATGGTTCATTGAGAAACCATTGGAATCATATATTCCAGTATACGACATGTACAGGTCTCAACGGGTTTACTATACTGACCAAGTTGTGTAAACCTTGACCAGAAACTGTCTGAGAATGACAACGTCATGATACAACTCAATGTCAGTTGCGACGCTTTTATAACTGCACCATGACTAGTCATTCTAAGGTCATTACGTCTTACCATATTAAAAGATATATTATATTATAGAAACTGCATATATTATTCAAAATAATAACGTTTTACAGAAGTATTACCAAGTTGTGTAAACCTTGACCAGAAACTGTCTGAGAATGACAACGTCATGATACAACTCAATGTCAGTTGCGACGCTTTTGTAACTGCACCATGACTAGTCATTCTAAGGTCATTACGTCTTTACCATATTAAAAGATATATTATATTATAGAAACTGCATATATTATTCAAAATAATAACGTTTTACAGAAGTATTCATAAAGAAATACAACCGGGAATTTGCGCTCTGAGCACCAACCCCAACAAAGAGTAGCACCCGAACCAAGAAACTTGGTAGAGATGTCTTAAGCAATCAAGTTGATGGAGTTTCCAGGGAAATAAAGATATAAGAAGTTCAAGGAACTAAGATGAGTAGGAAAGTCAATTAATAGAGCAAAACTTAGTAAGAAAGAATAGCAGAATGAGTATTGTAGGAGTTTGAGAGAGTATGAACCTTACAAAGATTCACAATAAGATGTCATATCATCGATAATTGGAAAACAAATTAGTAGTAAAGTTGAAACATGAAATTCAGATAGTTCCTAGTAGTAAAACCCTAGTGGGGAAGCCAACACCAGACATGTAAACAACAGAGTCATAAGCTTATAGATGAGCGACATAAGAACCCATAGCACGTATAGCTAGTGAGAACACCACCACCGGAAGTATCTAGGACAATCCCCACCCTTCCATCCCTCGTTAGACAACATTAGCAGAGATGGACATTAAGGGCTGCCTTAAGATACTCTCAGAAACAAGTGAAAGTTAGTGATAAAAGACCAAAACATAAAACTTTTAGATACAGTACCAGAACAAAATAGAAAATGAAACAACTCTAAGTGAGAGATCTAGAAGAGAGGTTATTAGATAAAGCAATGAAGAGAAGAAATACTAGTTAAGCAGAGACTAGGATGTAAGAGAACAACATTAAACATGACTAGGGACATGTGAGAGCTGATATCCTTCGGATAAAGAGACAGAGATATAGACCATAGAAGTTTCAGTTATAGAATAGAGCATGAGAGAAGATGAAAAGGTCAGCAGGCACAAGGTTTGGAGGTGAAACTGTCAAGGCGCAACGACAATAGGAGAAAATACTAAGTAAGTATTGGTAGAAGTTTAGTATAGAGAGAAATCAAGAGAGAGAGAGGTGTACAAAATTCTGAAATTTCGCGCTGAATTTATAGGCAAATTTTTCACTATTCCAGCGTCGCGACGCCAAGGACCTCAGAGTCGCGACGCTGGATTTGTCGACGTGGCACGCTGAGGAGACGACACGTAGCAAGGCGGCTGACTATTCACGCGACACGTGTCAAGGCGGCTAATTCTCAATTATTGTGATGACGTCATTGATGACGTCATGCTGACGCGGCGACGACGTGGCGATGACGTGGCGTTGACGTGGCGCTGGCGTGTATTGCAATTGTCGGCACAATAGGATTGCGACACGTGGCGACACGTGTCACGCTGTGATTGGCTGATGCTGACGTGGTATGTTGACTCGGTTGACCTGCTGACGTGGACGATGATGTGGCATGACACGTGGCAAGGTTGACTTGTTGACCGATGATGTGGCTGATGACGAGGCGACACGTGTCAAGTCTGAGTGTCGGCAGCATATGATGATGACACGTGGCACGGCGCATGTTAGCAGATCGGCTGTGATGGTGACACGTGGCACGTCGCATTTTAGCAAAGTCAAAACTTCTCAAATGGTTGACCGTTGACCAGGCGCATGTTAGCAGATTCGGCTCACGCTGGGCGTCGCGGCGCGCAGTTTTCCAGCGTCGCGACGCGCAAAAGACTAAAATATCCCTGTTGACGCATTTTTGTCCGGTTTTGCCCCAAATTGCCTTAAGTGCTGTCC